>JALPQI010001101.1:0-53247 GCA_025490895.1 Thaumatotibia leucotreta | reverse complement strand
CAATCTTCTAACTCCATAGAACTACCCAAAATATCTACACATTTTATTACTTATTATACTTGAGGCCCTAGCACATCTTGTACAACAACATTGGCAGCAATTTGTGACCTACTCGCAACTTCTCATCTCTTTTGAATCAATGTAATCAAAAAGGGACGGGTAGCCGCGACAAGGTTCCTGTCATGCACGATATGTGCTAGTGCCGTTGATCATTTGTATTATAATAATATGAATTTCTTAGGTCAATTCATACTCGTAATTATATTGCCACATTGTTCCTAGCGAATAGAGACCCGCTGCGGTGAATACTAGTGTTTTGGGACATAAGTAACTATCTTTGATAACTATTTTATTTACCAGTAAGTAGCTGTACCAAAGAATATAATACTCTAAAGAGTTGTACATAAGTCATAACGGCGACGGATAGGTATTATCCTGAGAGTACGGGAATAACTTCTTTACTACAGCTGTTGTTATATCTGTACAGTTAAAGTAGGTATTTATATACCAAACCAACAGTTGGTTTTGCTTCACAAATATACAATACAATATAAAGTCATTTCCTAATTGGCGCCCTCTAGTTAGAACTTAGACCATTTAGAAAAGCTATTCTTTTAACTGGCGCCATCTAGTTTATTAACGAGTAATGATTGTACAACTGACATTGGGTACTGACGGGAGGTGTAGTAGTGTGCGTTACAGGGTAAAATTACATAATTTTCTAGTTTTTGCATTATTGCGATTTAGAAGAACAGTATTTTGTGCAGATTGCTATCAATTTGAACATTAGATTTTTTGCTTAGTGCGCGTATCTCAAAACATGTTAACTCTAATTCTCGGTTTAGCAGAAAATGACGAAAATATGGTGTTTGTGCAATTGTAGCGCCATCTTTTAGCAGATAAGCGGCAGGGATAGGGTAGAATCCACCTTAAAAAAAACTCGTAATCCATGATTACACTGATGTATTCCATGCCTGGTTTAATTGATCGTCCGTATTAGATTTACACGCGGTATAATAGATACATACATATAGATACTTAAATACATAGACAGCCGTCAAGGAACAAATATTTGTGATAAATAAATACACAAATAATGCCCTCGCCGGGATTCGCCCGGAACCTCCAGCTTCGTAGGCAGGGCTACCAACTAGGCTACGGAGGCTGACTGTGGAGGATGTTTGCAGCAATGTTGGCGAGGGTCCGGAAGTTTGGTCTGCAGCACCACAAGCTCCCGACGATGCTGTGGAACGCAGAAGTGCTGCTTCGTGTGATGGCGCTGGATGTTGACAGCACTAACAGCAAACGTACGATTTTCTATTTTTTTGTCATAATAATTGAAATATCAACTTGGATTACGCGAGTGGATTAGTGGAAATTACCCTGCGAGCGGTCTTGGTATACCTATACCACACCTAGGACAGTGGCGAAAAAATGTATGGAACAAACTCATGCTCGCACATGTGTGTATTGTGTATATACAGGGTGTAATCGATAAGTGTTTACAGGCCATAATTCCGTAAATATGAGAGATATCAGAATTTTTTTAACTGATATGGAAAGTGCATTACCCAACGAGTAAAATTACACTAATAACTTTTTTGAAATAAAATCAGAAATATCTCAAATATTAACTTCAAACCCTCCAATACATTTAGTGTAACCGTTCGTTCAAAGACTAGTTTAATACGAATATTTTTTTTATTTAAGAATAAATGTTAGGTTAATTATTTAATAAACGGTAGTATAATTATTTTATTACAATGTATTCGTACAAATAACAAATTTCTAAGTTTTATCTCTTACGACACCCGACATTCTTTAAGGCTGTAAGTCGTCATACTAAATGTATGGGAGCGTTTTAATTTAGTATTTTTAATATTACTTCATCTATTTAGAAAAAGTTATTAATGTAATTTTACTCGTTGGATAACGTACTTTCGAAATCAGTTAAAAGTTTTCTGATATCTCTCATATTTACGGAATTATGGCCTGTAAACACTTATCGATTACACCCTGTATGTGTGTCTTATTGTGTGTATACTATTTATTACACTGTGCCTAATCAAACTAACCTCAAGGGATTAACAAAGTTCTTCATCTTATTCAACTTGAACATATTCTATGGTTTTCCCAGAGACTTCCTCGACTTACATAATCTTAGTGGATACGGTGTTCGTTACGTTACCAACGACATTTTCGGCCTCAGTTAAAGTTATTCCAAGAACCAAAACGAATAGTAGATCATCATAAGACATATGGTGACTTCATAATTACAACTTTTTGATTTGCTAGTTGAAAGGAGGCAACCGTAGATCCCTACTCATTGTTGAAGGTTGTGACAGATCTTCTTATATGCCTATGATCGATCTATTCTTTCACAAGCCATCATTTCTCCAGGAATCCCCATCATACTATACGTGACATCAGCCATCGTTCTGCTTCTATACTTTTACACATACCACCTGTCCACGTACTGGTTTATCTTCTGGCGAGGGGGCGGTGGCATGCTCTTCATCATACTACTGCTTTCTCTCACCATCAGCAGCTCTATTGGAGTCGTCAAACTTCTTTACATGTACTTTAACGGGTAAGTTTTAGAACATATATATTGGTAAGCATCAAAGTGTTTCCATAGCTGTTCTTAGAGGGAGCCAAATAAGATTAAGGTTTGATGAAGTATAGTATAATCAAGTAATCAATAGGTTGAGCCTTGGGGACCCGAAGCACATAGGGTGTTTGGCGAAGTGTCTCCCAGATGCTACAGGTGACCAAAGGGCTGGTTCGTTACTGGCGCAGCGAATCGGAATCGCATTTCAGCATGGCAACTCCACCAGCCTTCTGAGCACCCTACTATCTGGCGCAGACCTCGCCCCGTTTTTTATTTGTACATATGTATACACTTATTAATTTATTTAGTTTTATTGTTACTTTTAATTTCGTTATTACTTTTTAGACCTTAGTTGTAATTTATTTACAAGTATTTGTTATATTGTGCGTTTAATAAACAACTATACAGTAATCAATATTGTTTTGAGGTAGTCAATGTAGATTTAAAACATTACTATATTTACGCAAACTTCCACGTAAGATTCGCGAGAAGTCGTGAGGACCAAGACAGGAATAAAGTTATATTGTAGTTAAATAATGGAATCTTAATATTTTACCTACATAACATCCTAAAGTAGTTGACAAAACTCGATGATTATTGTTTGATTAGGCTCGTAATTATGTGTACCTATTAGCTTCGTGGTAATTCTAATGACAGCATGATTTAGAATATTTAGAGCCTTTGAATAATCTAGGGTTAATAAAATTAAAATGATAAGCAAGTACCACGAGGTTAAACGGTTAAAAGTATCAATATGCATATAATATTACATATATAGTTTTTTTATCATATATTTATTTTCAAAACTACAAGTTATGTAATTTTAGAATTATAACTAAAGTGAGACTCAAACATATTTAAAATATTTATCACACGGGTTACTCACGTAATTTTAAGTCGATAATTGCTCGACATGTTTCGATCCATTTAGAGGATCCTCATCATGGAGTATCCGCGACCAAAGCCCGACGTGTACTGCGGGCTTGCGCTCTGCTAGCCGCGGACATCACTGGCGGGATAAATATTTTAAATACAATTTATGTACATAGATTAAATTAAACTGATCTACTTAACCTAACCTTTTTTTTTTTTTTTATACCACGTCGGTGGCAAACAAGCATACGGCCCGCCTGATGGAAAGCAGTCACCGTAGCCTATGGGCGCTTGCAACCCCAGGGGTGTCACATGCGCGTTGCCGACCCAATAAGAACTTGTACACTCCTCTTTTGAAGAACCCCATACTGTAGTCCAACGGGAAAACCTCGGCAGGGAGCTCATTCCACAGACGGACCGTCCGCGGGAGGAAGTTCCTCTGAAACCGCACGGTGCGCGACCATTTAGGTTGCAAGGTGTGAGGATGAGCGCCCAGTCGGTGGCGAACGGTGCGATGATGAAAAGTGGACGTTGGCATCATGTCGAACATTTCTTCAGAGCACAACCCATTGTACAGACGATAGAACACACATAAGGAGGCGAAGTCTCTCCTTAGACTTAAGGGTTCAATACCGCCTGTGAGTCTGGGATCGTCGACTATTCGGACAGCTCGTCTCTGAACCGAGTCAAAGGGTGCAAGCTGGTATACAGGTGCTCCTGCCCAGAGGTGACAGCAATACTCCATATGGGGTCTGACTTGCGACTTATATAACAGAAGTCTTTGCCCCGGAGTAAAGTATCCCCTCGCTTTATTGAGCACCCCGAGCTTTTTGGATGCCAGCGTAGCTTTTCCCTCTAGGTGACATCGGAATTGGACGTCGTTGGAAATGTCGACTCCGAGGATCCCAATACTCCCTGACATGGTAAGAGCTGTGTCTTGGAACTTTGGAGCCACAGTAAATGGGGTTTTTTTTAGCGGTAAATGCGCAAACTTGTGTCTTTGTGGGGTTGAACCTGACTAGGTTATCCCGACCCCATAACGAGACTCTAGATAAAGTGTTCTCGATGTCAGACACAAGTTTTCCGCGACTTTCCAGTACCACAGAGCGAGGGATATTAGCACGGCCTGTGTAAAAAGTATCCCCAGTACTGTCATCCGCATAGCAATGGAGGTCGCCGATAGACAACATGTCATTGATATGCAGAAGGAACAGCGTTGGGGATAGCACAGAGCCTTGCGGGACGCCAGCGTTTATGTCCATGCTATCAGAGCAGCTACCGTCTACTACGGCACGAATGCGTCTGCCGGACAAAAAGCTAGCAATCCATCTGCATAATCCCTCGGGCAGTCCATAAGATGGCAACTTCGACAAAAGGCCCCTATGCCAGACCCAATCGAACGCCTTCGCTATATCTAGGCTGACTGCCAAAGCCTCGCCTTGACTCTCAATGGCTGATGCCCAGCGGTGAGTGAGGTACACTAGAAGATCACCGGTAGAGCGACCGTGGCGAACCTATATCTAAGATTGGCCCTTGTGGCATTGTACCGAGGATGCTGGCGGCATTTCCTCGCTGTATCGTAATACTGATGCGTTGTGCGAGGAAGTCGCCTGCTCTTCGGTCTTTAGGTACGTCAACCAGTATATAGTCATATGTAGTAATTAAATAAGTCGAGCTGCTCCGGGTGGTCCGATCAGCTTTAATAAGTAGAGTCCAGAACTAGTAGTTAGCCCCATGTTCCTCACGTTGTGCAAGGCTTTAGAGTTATATCTTATATATCTTACACAAATGTAACTCTCTGTACAACTACCTAGTAGTTTAAGAAAATTATATTTGTATGTCGAAACTGGGTCTTGTAACACAGGGTTTCCTAGCACAAGACACAGGGTCGTGGATAATTGTAAGTTTAAAATTGTTTCAATAAATTTTTTTTTTTCATATCATTTCCAGTGCCAAACTAAAGAAACTCGTATCAGAATACCTGGAATGTGACGCTGCCCTGTCACCCACTAGCCGTATGTCAGCAAACGTGAACGCCACCCTTCGGAACGTGAAGAAGCGAGCTATCATCTTCTGGCTCATCATCATTGGCAACGGGGTTGTTTATGTGGGCGTCCCGCTTATTAGGCCTGGCCGGCATTTGACTGAAGATGAGCAGATTCTGCTTGGTAAGATCTTTCGATTAGTCTTTTTACTTCCTCGTGATTGTCTCTCTGACAGACCTGCGTTAGGGTGCGACTCCACTGACGCGGAACGGAGCGGAGCTGTGGGAGCTCGGCCAATGAGACCGCATCACAGTGTTTCGAAATTTGAATTTGAAGAATGTAATTGGTCAATTTTGCACAGCTCCGCGTCAGTGGAGCCGCACCCTTAAAAATGGCGTCGTGTAGGTACAGTCGACGTCAAAGATATCGTTACGGTTTAGGTGCCAAAATATATTTACACGACTACATATATTGCCTTGACATTAAGGTCGTGTAAATATGTTTTTGGCGCCTAAGCCGTAAATGGTATCTTTGACTTGACGTCGACTGTACAAGGAGAATTGATGAAGAATCTCAAATGTAGGTATTTCGTTTTTAAAACTTTACCTAGTTATACTTAGGTGTTTTCGTGGCGTTAATAACGTATATTATGATAAAGACGACATGCCGGATAGCTAGATAAAATAATGAACATTTTTCTTCAGGCTTGCTCCACCTCACTCTGAACCAGATATTTACTTATCACGGAAAATAATTTCGTTGATTCAAATATTAATATCCACAGTATAATATATTCCCAATCAGGTTTAAACATATAGAGATAACCGGCAACGTCAAAATGTGCCTACTGTTTAATCCAAAATAGTCCAGTCGTCGCCATCAAATACATCGGAGTGGCTATATCGGTATCCTACTTAAATAAAGAATACTAAAAAAAAGTTTGATTTGGTTTGACTCAATAGTATCTGAACATGCAATACATGCAACGCTGCGACCATATATAACATGGATGTCTCAAGCCAGCTCAAAAATGCCCAAAACCAATTGTTCAATTGTGCCAAGATGGGCAGGACATAGCGCTTTTCTTAACATCGCGCATATGTGTCGGCGCAACGACTTTGACTAATATTTATAGAATATAGCCAATCAAAAATTCAAATGGCGGTCTAGGTTTTTATAGGTTGACATTGAAATTAATTACCGTGATGCATTGATGAGGGGGTGACACTTTTGTCAACTAAAATTCAGGATCGTTTTTGAAAGGCAAATTAGTATGGCGTGCGACTTCCATGTTTTATTTGTTCGTAGATGCAACGCCATGCCAACTGAGGTTTGCTTAAGGTGCATTTAGACCAAACGAACATTCGCTCATTCTATCCCCTACTCTACGAAATTAGTTCATTACACGAAACGTGATTCGTCGAAATTCGTTGATTTCGTAGAGTGGGGATAGAATGAGCGAATGATCGCTTGGTCTAGATGCACCTTTAGATGTCTGTGAGCACTCCAATATGTCTGATGGCGACTCTACCTAACTAAAATAAACTTTCAGGCTTAGAGCCAATGTACGAATCTCCAAACTTCGAGCTCGCCAACATAGCGCTCTTTGCTGGCGTCTTCCTCACCGTCTACGCGCCTGCCAACATCACCGGCTTCATCATCATCATTGTCGGCTACTCCGAAGCACAAATGCTGGCCCTCAGTCAGGAACTACTCCATCTCTGGAATGACGCTCAAACACACTACAAAGAGATCCAGCCTGATCTGACAGATGGTCCAAGTTCTTCATGGTCCATTTCACTCGAAGCTATCAAAAAGAAAAGACATCGTATAGTCAATGACTATGTTAAACAGCGCTTAGTGAGCATAATGAAAAGCCACGCAACCAACATAAACCTTATCAAGCAAGTCGAAAGCATTTTCAAAAGCGCTATAGCCATAGAATTCGCTCTTCTATCTTGTGGTCTAATAGCTGAACTTCTAGGAGGTTTGGAGAATACCTACATGGAAGTACCATTTGCTTTGGTGCAAGTATCTATGGATTGTCTCACCGGGCAGAGACTAATGGATGCCAGTAAGGCGTTTGAAGTGGCGGTGTATGCGTGTAAATGGGAAGAATTTGATGTGGGCAATAGGAAATTGGTGCTGGTGATGCTACAGAATGCGCAGAAGACTATGCATCTGTCGGCAGGGGGACTGGCGAGTCTGAGTTATACTTCGCTGATGTCTGTCATCAAGTCTATATACTCGGCTTACACTGCACTGCGTTCTACCATGAATAAATAGGACAATATTTTTATATAAGTGGCAATCAGACTTGGTCGTTCACCTAATGCGGTCACAGAATCTAAGTACATGGCTGCCACCAGGCAACCGATAATGTTTGCATACGGCGTTCTAATCTCGATAGAAGTAATAAATGCTTGCTTGGTGCTCCGAGTCTCTTTTTAACAAATTTCAAAGAGACTCAAAGATACCACAGCCACAGTTGACCCAAGAGCTGGCAGCTACCTCGCTCAACAGATCAGCCTCGCCATCCAGCGGGGTAATGCTGCCAGCATCTTTTTGGTACCATGCCGCGGGGGCCGTTTTTAGATTTAGTTTTGTATATATTATAATGTAGTTTTATAATATTATAGTTTTAATTTTGTGTATTTTAGTCGCTTATAAATAAAATCGAGGGAAGCCAATATGAGTATACTACGATGTACTGATTGTGACATATTGGCTTAATATCTATATTGCTTATTATAAAAGCTAAAAAAAAAGAATAAACTGCAGACCTAGCCAAGAAGAAATTTTGCAATCGTAGACATACGATAAGCGAAAAGTCACTTAACCATAATAACGTATGGAAATGATAACGAATAGTTCGAATCTATCATTCTTATTCTTATACAATAAAATTATTACTTATCGTTTATTGTATACGATTGCTGAATGGCATCTGAGCTAAGCGTTTAGGCCAGGCTTTTTATTGCATAGATTTTACGATAAACACAAAGTAGTTGGAATTGCCAGCTGTCCCCATTATTAAAGGAGGAAGTAAAAGCGATAAAATTTAAAGAGATGTGAAGAGAATCGTTTAAATAGTGAATAACAAACGTTTCCAAGAAAATAAAGTATTTTCGTAACAAAATAATAGCACTGTTGTAATAATTCCTATTCACCCTTCTACCATTCCCTACTCACCCCATAACGTTACTACCTTCGGAATTCCGAAAAACCTCATATAGTGTACGGATAATAATAATGAATGAGCAACTTTGTTGCACAGATCAATCATAATGAGCTAGAACGGTTTATATACAAATATTACCTGCCAAAGTTTCGGAAGCATTCTGAAAACTTCCATATTCCCAATGGAATTGAAGAAGAACTTCAAATAAATATCTTAGAATTAGGTATATAATGTTATATTTACAGATATCGATCCCGATACCAAAGTTTTAGTTACGTTTGACTTAGTTATGAGTAATGAAATTTTACTAAATGCCTTAGAAAATTTGATGCATTTAGTACCTAATCATAAAATATAGCGTAGGAACGCGGGAAAAAGACGAAAAAGGCAGAAGAGAGAAATAAATAAAAGTCATATTATGAATGAATAAATTGTGTTAGTATTAAATCAGATTAAATGTCATTAGATATCTATTTACTTTTTCAGTTCCTAGGTCATGTACAATGCATCGCGGGGGTAAGCTGTTTTCATACTAAATGGCATGCCATATCACGTGACATTTGTGCCGTGTGGTGACGGCAGTAAGAATACATTTTGTCACCACCCCAACTCTCCTGCGGGTGTCGTAAGAGTCGACTAAGGGATTGAAGTGTCACTGACCATTTTACAAGATTGATGATGGGCAGCAGCGTCATCATAGTGGACACATTACTGCGATCGCCAATCCGCTTGCCCAGCGTGGCGATTATGGGCATTTACCTTCTAATGCGTCTATACGCATAGTTAACTAAATGGACTAACATAGGCTGATGAATCTGATGATGACGTGACATTTAGTATGAAAATAGCTCACCCCCGCCGAGCATTCATGTATAAGACATTCAAATCAAAATATGGCTGTTATTTATAACGGAAATTACTAAATACGTAGCGAGATTCGCCTGACTCTTTGTATTCTTTGTAAAACAAAAATAATTAATATCAAGCCAGAACCTGTCATTTACCTCATTAAAACAGATACGGCACAATACGAAAGATGTTTGAGAATTAATTTATATCAAAATATGTACTTTAAAATCAACATTACTTTTACGTGTAAGCTCATCGTACTTGGCAATTATTAATTAAACACGAATACCCACCCAATTTCTGAGTAATCATCGTCAGTACGGAAAAGAGCGATAAACTTCCTAGCAAGCTTGGTTCCTTTAGATCTAAGGAAAATATAATTAATACAGGATTTAAAATTATTTTAATAAATAAAGACGAAATTACTAAATTACAATTTCCGGATTAAGGATAACAATAAACATAGGCCACGGAAAAACATGTCCAATGCTTAAAAAAATCAGGGCAAATTTACACCTTATTCTGTTAAAAGTAAGGTGGTTTTTCCTTCTGTAATTTGAATTGACTAGACATGTTCTTTCCGTGGACCCTTCATATAACCTGTATGTGAGCATTTTAGTAACAACGTCCCGCTTTGTCGATTACCATGAAGAAGGAAATGAAAAAAGGAAGGCTTGTATTTTTTTACCGATTACATGTGAACACCGAAGTACGTAATTTTCGGGGATTTGTCTCTGTCACTCTAATGACGCCTTTGTTGGAAAAATCCCCAAAATTTACGAACTTCGGTGTTCGCGGTTGGGCCGCAGCGCAGGTGTCGAGCTTGCGCATGAGATACTATATAAATAAATATCTTGGGACATCTTACACAAATCGACCTAGTCCCACGGTAAGCTCAATTAAGGCTTGTGGTGTGGGTACCAGGCGACGATATATATACTGCCGTGCAATTCCTAAACCACAGGAACTGACAAAAGTCGATTTTGAGATAATAGCAAAAAACAGTTTGAAAGTAATATATTTTCCAAGATTTGATAGTTATTGAGATTTTTTTTGTCCAAAATGAAGCATTAAAATCATACAATATGATAAATTAAAAAATACGTGCTTCTACATTTTCTAAGATTAAATATGTGTTTTTTTCGAAATTCTGTGTTTGTACTGCGCTTTTAAAAACAGGGAAAAATATAACAATTACTAATTAAGACACAGTAAAATGACCACTTACTGCACAAATTTTGCGTGCTTTTTAGAGATAGGCGGCATTTTACAGGTTAAACTGCAGTAAAAGGGACTAGTGTACTGTAATTTAACTAGTATTTTGATTGAATTTTCGTGCTACGAACTTCATTCACAGCAGTAAAATATTGTTTTTTTTAATAAAGTAATTAAAATACAACAAAAATTTGTAACAGCATTACATGATTTTATTATTAAGAAATTCAAACACGCTTATCAAGTTTCATGCCAATGTACGACACAGAAGGATGTAAAAAACGATTTAAAAGTTACTTGGAAAACGCAGTTTATTTAGGGATTTGTCGTCAATAATACAAAAATTAGACAAAAATTAAGGTTTATTACCACATTTTCTTAAGAAATGAAATAACAATCAACTTAAGGTACCAGTATCGGTTGTAATCATAGCAAATGGCACATTATATTTAACCTTTCATTGATTTCAATGAGTAAGCTCACGACTGATTATGGCGTAGCACTTCTACGATTAATTTTAATAAATATAATTTCTTACGTATTCGTGTCAATTATAAATCAAAAAGTCTTTAGAATACTGTATTATTATAATACAAAACCCTATAAAATATTAAATTGTCATCAATTATGACCTATTACTACAATAGTACTCCGCTCCTGGAGTATATTTATGTATGATACGTTATAGGTTTTGTTATGTTTTTTTGGAGAAAACTAGGAAACAAATTTGGTTCGTTAAAGCACCCTGTTAATAAGATAAATAAATAAATGAAACCTCTTTAGTCATAATTCTAGAACCGCCGGCCGGTTTTTGGAGGCCTTTAATAAGGCCATGACAGACAGTGTTAAATAAACATCTTGACAGGATATTACTGATAGATGATGGGATGATTATTTAGAAAATAAATTATAATGTTCTTTTTTGTTCGGTAAATGTTTTTTTTTTTATTTCTAGTGAAAGTTAATTGTTTTGATGTTAAATTAAAGTCCCTTAAATATCCGTGACTAATTTAATAACACCGCATATATATTATGTAGCAATTCATTAAAGAAATGATTAAGAATTTACTTTCATATTTTATGTTTAGCTTTGAATTTAAACTAACATAAAGAAATTTGTTAAATGCATCTGGAATTACCGTATAAGAAACTTAAACCAAAAAGTATGTAGCAATCTTATCGAATCCCAAAACAGGTAAATACAAATTTCTAAATACTCGATTATTGACCGGTATTGGCGGTATTCGTATAATTCATAATATGTATAATCTACTTCATACGTTACGGCGAGGTACCGCAATAAAGAACAAATGTAACAATATTATGACATAACGATGATATTTGTTGGCAAGGCATTGCTTAATAAAATGATACCGCCACCTAGAAACCATAACTCGCATAGCAAAATTAAATGTGTACAAACTAAAGAGAAGGTTATTTTTTTGCCTTTTGTCCGGGTGTGCCTAAGAGGTTTTATGACTAAGTCGCGTTTTGCCTAAACTTCAATCTCCAGGGGCATTACGACTATATACTTTGCGGACTATTTCACTTTTTGTCTAACGGGTAGACTGCCTGTTTTGACTAATGCCTTAAACGTTTTATGACTAAATCGCGTTTTGCCTAAACTTCAATTTTAAGTCGCATTAAGACTAAGACGTTGGTTGGCTAATTCGCTTTTTGACTATTGCGATAAATTGCCTTTCTCTCAATCTGGTGTTTTTGCGTTTTGCCTAAACTTCAATTTTTAGTGACATGCGTTACCGTAACAAACTTATCATCTTGTTAAATAATATGCTGGCCACTTGAATTTGAAGTGATATTTAGTCCGAAAGCTTTTTAGGTTTGATTCTAATGTATAGGTTGACTAAACGCGTTTTAGACCAAAAGCGATATAGCCGATAACTGTTTCGTACCTAATGCGAATCGGTCCAACATAGATGAGGACATAATAATTATTAGGTAATTAGAGTTTTTGACTTTATGCGAGTTAGGCTATGTATCGACATAGGCCAAAAACGTTTCAGGCACACCCGGACAAAAGGCAGATAGTGCCTTTTTAGGCGCTAATGCGAGAAGTGGCTCATTTTACTTACGGTCAGGTCCAAAACATCGGAGGGCCATTAGTACTAAAAAACGTCGTACGACACACGTACAAAAAGGAAATTCTTAACTCGTGTCGATTTAAAACGAATTTCGAATCGAGGTTTCGAATTTCATGTTTTTCGGCACGTGTCGTAATGTACCATTTTGTATTACCGGCTTGTGTAAGTGATTTTTTTTTATTCAGTGACGTAGATTGGTATTTAAACATATTTTCAATTTAAACATTCTGTCCACTCCGACTTAGTTAAGATTGCCTAGAAAAGGTTCTTAATAAGTATTTACTCACTGCTGTATTAAAATATCTGTTATAGTAATTGTACGCGGAATTTAATTAATTGTAATTATTTAAAGCATGTGGTGTTTACCGTTAAGTAATTGTTACGCTTAGCCATAATTGTTGTTTACGTAGCAATACTTATTATAGTGTAACAGTTGTTGGTGAACCAATAAATATAAAATAAAATAAATAAAATATTTTGAATACAAGGTTTGTTAACATTATTTGCAACTTTTATTGATGTCGACTATAGAATAGAGCACCAACGCGTAATTCGATATTTTTATTAAAAACGCGGCGTTTTTCGTCGCATGCGATGCACTCCAAACGCATACTACGCGCCTTCATTATTAAATACAAAACTCATTATGCAGAATTAAAATAGAAAATGATTAAGTATTCGAAGCTTATTTCGTGTGCATTAAATTTGGGTACAAATATAAGTTCGCACTGCGAATGCTCCCATTAAAATTATTGCATCGCTTGTAGCAGGTACTTGTAAATTTTATTTACGGCATGTTTTACAATCCCTAATTATATACCTATATATCCGTCAGATAATATCGGAGCGTCTGTGCCTGTGGAGTCTGCATAATATATCTAGTGTGCCCTAGTTTGCTATTTCTTTTTGTGTATATTTTAATAGTTTGTAACCACATGGTATTTTAGTATTACGATGATTTAAGAGTGTAAACTGTAAATCGCTAACTATTATTATGTCACTAGTTGTGAGGACCTGTAATTGGCTTCATGTTATCTGAGTTTAATGTTACTTACGTTATTAATAGCTGTTCGTACTCCATATAATAAATAAATAAATAAATAAATAAAATTATTATCTTTTCCCCAGGCATATACAAGAACAGGAGAGCTAACATTTATCTGACAAATACAGTGTGTTACTAGGATACTGGCTTTTATTGAAATACAGATACAGATTTTTAGGCAAACCGTGAGCATTATTTGTTTCAAAATTGTAATTTTAAAAGTAATTACGAGTAACTACCTATCCAAGAAAAGTAACTTGCACTGTCAGATTCCAGCCACTCGCAACGTATGACAACGAAGCAGTACACGCGTTACATTGATATTTCGGAGGAAATTACGTTAATGTACGGTCAATTTAAATATTTATTTGTCAAATATTAATATTTGATAACGATTTGTAAAAGCCCGGGTCATGGTAACACACTGTCAGGATTTTGGAGAAATCGGTTGAAGTCACAAGTATGACACTGCTGGACGTAGGCCTCTCCTATTAACTATGCGTATAGACGCATTAGGAGGTAAATGCCCATCATCGCCACGCTGGGCAAGCGGATTGGCGATCGCAGTAATGTGTCCACTATGATGACGCTGCTGCCCATCATCAATCTTGTAAAATGGTCAGTGACGCTTCAATCCCTTAGTCGACTCTTACGACACCCGCAGGATGAGTTGGGGTGGTGACAAATGTATTCTTACTGCCGTCACCACACGGCATAACATTTTACTGTATGAGTCTATAGTTACTTGAAATAAATGTATTCATTCATTCATTCATTCATTCATAACACACTGTATACATATTTTATTCGGGAATGGTGGAACAGCCCCTTAGTGTACTTACTTATCTTTTCGCACTTGCTTCATTAGAATGTGGCAGCTCTCTTACCCGCGACGCGCGACGATAGGCGATAAAGGTCCGATCTCCAGCTTTATAAGGGCTTTAAATTTGTTGATTTGATAAATTAAAAGCTTCTTTAAATAAATATTTATCTACTTACTGATTCGTTTTATCATAACCAGATTTTTTAAATGTCTGATTTTTCTTTATGTTTTTTTTTTTTATTTCAGGCACAAAGTGTTTTGCTAAATATGTATTTTAAAGTACAGACTTTTTAGGCTCTAGTGCGAGAAGTGGGTCATTTTACGTCAAGTCCAAAACTTCGGAGGGCCATCTGTACTAAAAATCGTCGTACGAGACACGTGCAAAAACGAAATTCGTGCCTCGTGTCGATTTAAAACACTCGCTATAGGTCGTGTTTTAAAAACATCGCCACTCGTTTCGAATTTCATGTTTTTCGCACTTGTGTCGTAATGTACTATTTTAATAACTATCAAAAGGTATACAACTACGCGTGTAGTATACTAATCAGAAAGGCATTTGAACCTATTCGTTAATTTTTGTAGGTACCTATACCTACTATGTAAAACTCTTTTTGATGAAAGTTTTATTATATTGGGAGCCAAGCTGATCTTAGCTTATATTCGACGATAGTCTCCATACTTAGACCATTAATATCTCTCGAAATCCTTGCAGGAACTTTGTAATAAAATATTCTAAACATTAATAGCAAGGAAATGGAAAGCTTAGAGCGCAAATCTAACTTTATCTTTGAAACTTACTACTTAGTACCGGCTAAAGCGGCCATTTAAAACCGGGTCACAAATTTTGTAAAACAAAAATCACGTCGTTTCGATTGTGTTACGAAAGTTAGTCATACAAACTATGTGGTATACTCTGTCCAAAACCCTTCGGCAGTGGTAAATAGAGATTTAAAAGATATATATTCGTATTGTTGATCGCTCATAGAAAAATTTAATTTTTCGCCCTTTTTCAGTGCCTAAAGTTGTGACACAAAATGTAACCACGTAACACAAATTATGACGCTAAATTTTGTTTTCATTAAAGGCCTTTAATTATGTACAATTTTTCTGAAATCGACCCATAATTATAATGCCGTAATTACATCTCGCTACGAAAACATTTTGTAAAACGAGGCTAAACATAATTCCGGACAGATCTTTGTTAAAGACGTCATGAAAAAGGTGCTAAGATGTAATTTTATAAACGGCCGTAACAAAAGGCTTAAAAATTCTATTGCGTTCGTCTGAATGAAATTTCTTCCCTTAATAGGGTTGAGAAATCCCGCGCCTTAGTAAAATAAATTCACTTTCAAGCGAATTCAGCTCTTATTTCTATAGGCACTTTAAAAGCTATTCGCTTGGGATATTATAAATGGTGTAGATATTTCTTTCATAAAGCATAACTGTAAGCAAAAACGGGGTAAAAGTTTGATAAAGTGCTTCGCGAGCAATTATACATTTCGTTAATTATGAAAGAGGTGTAATCCCGACGCTCTCACCTCTCAGCCTTTAGGATGGGAGGAAAATATACCTGTTACTAGGTTATTATTTTTAATGAAGGCTACATTATCCGTGTCTCGTATGATTCAATTTTACGTTGATTTTATATCTACAGAAGGCACAAATAGAACAGTGTTTTTAATGTTAATACTGCTTTCAAGCATGCTTTCTTAAATATTATTACTATTTACCGTATTCTACTCGTAGTTGCTCTACTATCACAATAAATTATAATTAAACTAAGGTGTCGTAAGACTCGACTAAGGGATTAATGTGTCACTGACCATTTTTGATAACAGATTGATGATGGGCAGCACCGTCATCATAGTGGACACATACTGCGATCGCCAATCCGCTTGCCCAGCGTGGCGATTATGTGCATTTATCTCCTAATGCGTCTATACGCACAGTTAATAGGAGAGGCGTACGTCCAGCAGTGGACTATCATAGGCTGATGATGTGATATGTGATAATTAAACTTAATGTACAGAATGTGTCACTTTTTCGCACTAGTGCTAAAATTTATACATATAAACATATAATAATTTTCGTTGCATAATATTGTTATTTGAAATAAAGACTTCGTCTTCATACCTAAAGATCACCATAATATATCGACGGTAGAAAGGCTAATTGGCTTAAGCGACACTTTGGATGATTTTTCTCCGTCGATTGAGCTCGGTTTCATAGCGATCAGACGATTTTGATGGCGGTTAACACTTCTGAAATTTGGTACAGCGTTAAAAAAATGAAGGCATGAAGCAACACAAAAAATTGCATTTTTGAATGAAGCGTGACTTGACCCACAAACATGTTTGGTTGGTTCCCGCTTAAGCGCTTTTTACTTTCCCAACTTTGCCATTCGTTTTGATTTGAACCTTTTGGCTTTACTCCATCACACACGAGCATAGTCGTTTAAGTCAATTGAACTTCAACAAAAAAGTGCCACCATAGGCGTTTGAAGCATTTAGCCTCCATTTAAAATAAAAGAAGCATGTCGCTTGAACCATTTAGCTCTTCCCAATTTTTTAGGGCATGGGTCGCATCAACCAAATACGTAAAAACCTAAACCATAAAATGTATGTTACTTAAGCATTTTGAACCTCTTTTTATAGATGAGAATGTCGGTTGAAATAGAATATTTGTTTGACCTGTGTCATTTAAATCCTTATAATAAAATCATAATGCATCATATCAGTGTAGCTTAAATCATCAAAAAATTCTATGAGAAACTTTTGACTCGGCGGTACAATCACACTCTTGTCGCCGTCGGTGCTTTTTGAGCCGCTCGCCTATAACTACCGCCGCCCCCCGCGCGGGCGCGTCAATCACTTGTAGTCTGTGCCGGTAGGCGCATGTGCCGTAGTGATTTGTGTGTGATACTGAAATCGTGTATTTCACATTATGAAATAATTTAATTATTTTCATTGTTATTTCTTGATTATTTAATAATAATTAAAGTTTTAGTCTAAATACTTACTTACGTATTTCTGCCGCTTATATTGTAAAAAAAAACTGACTACAGATATAATAAAAATTAAGATTAAAAATGTAACGTAACTATCAAGCGTAGTAATAAATTAATTAAAGATGTTAGGCAATAATCACCAAATTAAAAATTAAAAAAACCGACTTCAACCGGTTTCTCCAAGATTCCCGATTTGTTTCCCTCATTGGTTTCCTCAAATCCTACTTTCTGAATGCAAATTCTTGTAAATGAATGAAAATTACCAAAAGCGTCATACATGTACCTATAACATTTGAAGAGATCCCTCGATTTCTCCAGGATCCCATCATCAGACCCCAACTTGGTGCCAATGGGACCATCTCGGGGTAATACACGTTCGATCACAAAAAGAAATTTTAGAATCGGTTCACTATTCTCGGAGATATCAGGTAACATGCATACAAAAAAAAAAAAAAAATTCAGTCGAATTGAGAACCTCCTCCTTTTTTTGAAGTCGGTTAAAAAGAGCATTTATTTCCAATAAAAGCGACAGAAAGGTTATTGCGGATGAAACGCTGTAATCAATATCCGCAATTTTTCTAAGACTGATTCTGCCAAATAACTATCAAATTATGTTAGCATGTAGATAATATGACGAAGCTTGTTGCGGATCCCATTATGTTATTAGAAGCAAATATTTTTCTTTATATAGCAATAAAAATGGAGAAAAACTATTTTCATTCATTTTGTTTTCTTTAGACCTGCAGAGTAATTAATTAATTATACCTTTGTCTCTAAATATCCGAGCTGGTGTACTGTCATTTGGCAAATTATGTTTCCCAAATATGACTTCCCAAATAACTTATCGCAATAGTCTCATTTCCCAAACAAATCTTTGGCAAAGTTACATTTCTCATTTTATTCATTTGGTCAAATTATTATTTTGCAAAGTTTCACTTCGTCAAGATTTTATTAAGCAAATGTTTTATTTTGTCATAAGTTAAAATCCAAAAAAAAATTGCCAAATTTGATACTTCGCAAGCTCTACTTATAGCAAAAACCTGGCAAATGATAATATTATTTTAAAGTTCATAGGTCTATACAGGAATTTCGTACTTTTTTACACAACCCTTGGCTTGAACTTGCCTGGAACAAAAAACGTATTTCGTGAATAATTGGTATCATAATGAATGAAGTGAGAAAATAAAATCCATTATAATGATCACTATTCATATTTTTTATTGTTAGGTACTAAGAAGGCACACATAGCCACGGATATAAAAACTATATTTTTATTTTCATTTTCATAAAAAAAAACTATCCCGGAGCCACCGTTAGGTACGACGACGAGCGAAGCGAGGAGGAGTGTTAGGTGAAACTGCGACCATACAGCGCACGAGCCGAGCCAGCGAAGCGAGCGTGCCGCGGCAGCGGCCGGCGAGTGCCAGAACCGACTGTTTTGTCGTTCCCTCATCAGTTTCATCTAAATTAAAAGTTATTTGCCAAACATTACGTCCATTAAATACAAAAGCGACACAACTCAAAAACCGTGAAAAATGATTTTATTGCAAAAACGACATTACAAGCACTAATATTTTACGTGACACTAAGACACCTGTCGATTTGACGTTAGAATGTATCAAAATTATGCAGGTGCCCTTTTTGCACTATCACTCTTTCGAGACTAACTTCAGTGCTAAACTGCCATTTTGTCAGTTGCGACTCGAGCGTCGACCAAAACGCACGAGATTTTTGTGAAAAAGTGCCATGAAACGAAAAAATAAGTGATTACGTTAAAAAATAAGTAAGCAAAAGTGCCATATTTGTAGATGTGGCCGTTTTGAATAAAATAAATACGTAAATATTATGTTTCTTTATATAAAAAGGAGTCTCAAAACGGAATGTGGCAGCTTTAATTTTAAAATATCCTCTTAAATTTGATTTTTCATTCATCAAAACTGCCGTATTAGGATTTGCAACCTTTTTGAATTAAAAATATATTCGAATGCATCGATCACAGGAGCCATATTTATACATGATGCTGTTTTGAATAAAGTAAATATATATAGTTAGTATAAATATATAAAGTATGTATGGTTTAGATTTCTTTATAAACAAAGGAGCCGCAATACGGAATGCGGCAGTTAGGATTCTAAAATGTACACTTCATAGTACGTTTCAAAAAACATTGTTGCATTTACAACCGTTTTTAATTCAGTATGATATTAAAATCCATAAATGTACCAGACTGAATAATTGAGTATATTTTGCATGAAATCTTAAAAAATACATTTCATCTTATAAAAACAGTAATTGTAAAACGTGGTACTACTTTGTATTGTGTTCGTTTTACTTAAAAGTATATAAGAGATTGTGTGGAAGCTGACTGTGAATTTTGTGTACCTATAATTGCGACTACGAAGAAACAATAATGGCACAAACTTTGGCTTATTAATTTGTCATACTTTCCTATTATATTATTTGTATACAATACAAGTAAAACAAACATAGATCTAACCCCGTTGCATGTTTTAACGAATCTAAAAACTTATATTAGTAGTATTTATTTTTTCATTTTTGGGAATGCCAACATAGGGATGATGACTGTATTTAAAATAAATTATTAGACATTATGCACGGCATCTTACACGAATAAATTATTACTAAAATATAGACTGCAGTCATTATTGTACAGAACTTTTATTTAATATAAGTGTAGTATACAAACGTTGTAACGTCACTTTTGTGTATTTCATGTAAATCTTTCAAAAATCGAAAAAAGATGTTGATTTGACTCGACAGTCATCATGCCTATTGCTTCACTACATAGGTAGTACCCAAGTACTAGCGCTAAACTGTCATGTCGTCTAGAAAAAAAATGTTACATTATTACTAATCATAAGTAGATTTTTAGGAAAGACTTATTATCTCTGCAATTACATATTGAAAGATATACTTTTATATCGGCAAAAATTAAGTTCTTGCATCAATTCTAATGAAAAAACTAGTCAATCGTCAAAACATATCAATTTGGATCATTTAGTATGGGATCATAGTCATCACCACCCCACAAATAAAATACACATAGAAAAAACAAATAACTAAAGATGTACTTAACCGATTTTTATTAGTTACGTGCTTTTAGGTGAGCTATTTCCGGTTTATAGTAAAAATAAGTGGTATCAAAGTGGAATTTACTTTTCTCTAAATTACAATTCTCAACAATATAACTTTGATTGCGTAGTATTTATTATATATTTATTTACGTAAGGTACCACTTTTTTTATATAGCAGGTTAATTCTTGAAGAAAACCGATAATTATATCTGAATTTTAAACTAATACGTCCGTTAAATTCATCAAAATATGTAACCAAAGTTAAAATTAATCAAAGTAACCCCGGTTTACGGTACCTATAAACATGTTCTGACAATATGTAAGTAAAGAAACAGTAAGAAAAAGGTTTTGTCTGGTTCAGTTTTGTTAAAAAACAGTATTTCTATGTTTAAGACATGATTTTATGTATGATTTAAATGAAATAACTGCTTATTTTTTTGTATTTGTGGCCTTAGATGGAAAAAAAAAATATCAGAGTTAATGTTATTTTTTTATGCAAAACGGACATATACGCTTATAAAAGCTTGCACAGCACATATTACTTTCTATTAACCAAACACATCAAAAGAGGGCTAAAATGCCTACAAATTGATATATAACACATATAATATTAATGCTGTAAAAAAAATTGTGAACAAAAAACGAATACAAAATCTTTAAACAGCTCCCCTGGAAAAAGTAAATTTTTGACTTGTGTCGCTTTTGTATTTAATGGACGATTAGTAAACCATCCGAGCTTCAACCACCATGTTTAATCATATTCATATAATTCCTGAGATTTAAGCAATCCGTTTTTTAATGAGTGTGTGTCATTAAGTCAATTAGAATCGCCACTTATTTCCATTAAAGAATCGCTTAAACTGTTTAGCCTTACCCCGTTGTATAGTAAAAATAGCGCTTAGCTCATTTAGCCTTCTTTTTAAAAAAGTGCACTTGTACACTACAGTCATTTGACTTGCCTCCGGCGGCAGACGCTGTTGGTATTTGAACCAATTAGCCTTTCTCTCATTTTTAGCAGATTTGTCTTAAGCGACCTTTATTTCGAGACATAATAAACTAATTTTATCAAAGTAGGAACCAAAGTATGCGCCTTTATATCTTGAATATTTGATGGCAGTTGCGTTACAATATACCTGTTACTTTTTTTGTAGCGATTTTTTTTCTAAGAAATAAAACTTTAAACGGCTCTCCTGTAAAGTTCATAAAATGTCGGTTAAGTCAATTAGCCTTTCTACCGTCGATATAGTATAGTAATCCCATAATTACGAGTAGAAGGAGCTCTTCAGGCTACAATGATCTCTTAATTGCTATTCAGTTTAGGTTCTGCTTCTCAGTTTTTGACAGTTATTCTATAGATCTGTCACATCGAGACTCAGATTAGGTGCTAAACTGTATTTTAGTGGACCGTGGTATCGTTATTCGTTATAATTTCAGGGGGGTTACCATGAAGTACTAATGCAATTCAGTTTAGGTTCAGGGAAAGGGACGGAGATATACGACTTGTATTGTATAGCCTTGTCCCTTTCTCTCGACCTAAACTGAATCACATTAGTACTTCATGGTAACCCCCCTGAAATTATAACGAATAACGATACCACGGTCCACTAAAATACAGTTTAGCACCTAATCTGAGTCTATACTAATACGTCATGGTAACCCCACTTGGTAGCTTATAAAGCCTAGTTGAATTTCAAGGAGAATCGGCGACCAGTGTTAAATAAATAAATATCTTGGGACATCTTACACAAATCGACCTAGTCCCACGGTAAGCTTAATTAAGGCTTGTGATGTGGGTACCACGACTATATACAGGTTGGTCCAAACCTTGACGTCAAAAAATTTTTTTTAGATTTCTTACGTCATGAGCTATCAGAATATACCCCATTAGTACGGTCAAATCGTACATTAAACTCGCAAAACATGTAGTAAAGCTGCATTTTTGGTATGTTATTTAGACACTATAGGGCAGTATAAAACCACATTTTGCAAGCAAAAAAAAGTTGTGCTAGCTGCGTTATACGTGAAACACTGTGAAATTTACTGTCTAATTTTAGTTTCTGATTTTTATAAAAAAAGCCTTCCGTTTTTTGACAACATGTATCAGGTAACGTTTAAAGACGAATGAATTTGTAACAAGATGAGATAACATGCATTACCGTAGGTCTTATAGTTTCAGAGATTCGAGACTTCAAATAGTACCCTGTTTTGTAAACTAGATAAAATGTTGAGTTTAGCTAACGTTTTTGGTTTAATATTGCCTTACCTAATTATGCTACGAAAAACATGAAATAATTATCTTATAGCGCAATTAATATTCTTTCATTTAAGGGTAAAATCAGGTCAGTAAACTTTGTAATTGAAACTAAAAACGCGAAATTCAAAAAGCAGGAGGTCCGCTATCAAAGTTTTTCATACAAATGGCAAGTCGTGTTGCCAAGCTGCCATTTTTGTATATTATAATGGCTCTATGGGGATGTACGAAAATGCATATTACAAGAAAACAAAAAAAAGGATTTAGGTATAAGACGTAAATAACTGAAAAAAAAATCGGACTTTTTTTAGTTTTTGACCTTTAACTTAAAAACTATAACTTTTTGATACTAATTGCTATAAAATTATGAAAGAATATTAAATTTGAAAGGATTTGAGCTACCTTGCATTACCCTAAATTGTATAGATTTAGAGATACGACATTTCAAAATGTGCCCTTCATTAAGTTAAGAAAATAAATGCATGTTTTGAAGCCTCGTATACCCCCCACTATAAGATTTCTAGTAATTGTTATCGGCTCAATTTGTTCCAAATTTAATGTAGTTATTATCTATAATTACTTTTTTTTCTTAGCGCTAACGTTTTGCCAATATTTAGTGAATAGCTTTAACGTAACCTAAAATTTGTTTATGTCTTGATAAAAGGGCACTTTATGAAATGTCTTATCTCAAAATATATATAACTTACGGTGATGCAACGTAGCTCAAATCCTTTCAAATTTAATGTTCTTTCTTAGCTTTATAGCAATCAGCTCAAAAAGATAATAGTTTTTAAGTTAAACGTCAATAACTAAAAAAAGTGCGAATTTTTTTCCGTTTTTTACGTCCTATGCCCAAATTATTTTTTTGTTTTTCTTTTAATATGCATTTTCGTATACATCTATAAGGCCTTTATAATATACCATAATTGCAGCTTTGCAACTCGACTTGCGATTTGTATGAAAAACTTAGATAGCGGGCCTCCTGCCTTTGGAATTTCGGGTTTATACTTTCAACTACAAAGTTCACTGACCTAATTTTACCCTTAAATTAAAGAATATTAAGTGCGCTATAAGGTCATTATTGCATGTTTTTCGTAGCATAATTAGGTGAGGCGATATTAAGTCGAAAACGTTAGCAAAACACAAAATTTTATCTAGTTTACAAAAAGGGGTACTTTTTAAAGTCTCGAATCTCTGAAACTATAAGACCTACGGTAATGCATGTTAGCTCAACTTGTTGGAAATTTATTAGTCTTTAAACGTTTATTTACATATGATATCAAAAACGTAAGGTTTTTTTAATAAAAATGAGAAACTAAAAAATGGCCCTAAATTTCGCAGTTTTTCACGTACTACCCAGCTAGCACAACTTTTTTTTGCTTGCAAAATTTGGTTTTATACTGTCCTATGGTGCCTAAACAACATACCAAAAATGCAGCGATACTACTTGATTTGCGAGTTTAGGGTAAAATTATGTACGATTTGACCGTACTACATGTATGTTAGCCGATTTCTTGTAGTTTTCGAGTTATGAATTTTTGAACATTTTTTTTTTGTGAAATTGTGGTATGAAGAAATTTTTTAATAAAAAAAAAAGTTTTGGGTTTTTTAACTAGTTTTTTTTTTGTAAATGTATTACTACAAATAAAGCATTTACTGACAAAAAAATTAGCGTCCTCACTTTGTTTTCACTCAAAAGCAAAAAAAAAGTGATACTTAATGATGAGGATTTTTCGGAGTAGTCGGTCAAATAAACTTAAAAAAAAGCTTCAAAATGTTTAATTTAAAAATAAAGTAAAATTTCGTCTGTTTTGTTGTTCTTATCAATAAACAAAGACAGAAAATACCACGAAAACTCAATTTGTGTAGTTATTCAAGTCAGTTTTTACTACTTTAAAATTTTAAACTTTTTTAAGTTTACTTTACCGACTACTCCGAAAAATCCTCATCATTAAGTATCACTTTTTTTTTTGCTTTTACGAAGGCTCAAGGTCTAGGGCGGTCGTTAGAATACGAAAATTCCTTGGGATATGTTTTATTTTTTTATTTACGTACATTAATGCTATTTTGATGCATTTTTAGCGTAAAATTTTGAATTTAGTATTTTTTATCCTACTTGTATCAAAGTGAGGACGCTAATTTTTTTGTCAGTAAATGCTTTATTTGTAGTAATACTTTAACAAAAATAAACTAGTTAAAAAACCCAAAACTTTTTTTTTCATGAATAAATTACTTCATTCCAGAATTTTTCAAAAAAAAAATTCAAAAATTCATAACTCGAAAACTACAAAAAATCGGCTAACATACATAGGGTATATTCTGAAAGCTCATGACGTGAGGAATCTAAAAAAAATTTTTTGACGTCAAGGTTTGGACCACCCTGTATACAGGGTGTAAGTCTAATACGGGTGTAGCTCTTAACGGGTATTAGTTTAGGACATAATAAGTAGGTACATTTAGATAACTTTTACTTAAAATTAGAGCAACATAATTATCCATACAAAATAATTCGGCGCGCAATGTAGAGCAACACACTCGGGTTAAATGCTTGTTGACAGCTAATTTCAAAAGCAGATGACATAACTGCCATGTCAATAATAACAAATGTTAATACATACATTGCTGCTAGGAAAATCTTGAATTTTTTTGTGGGTTTGTAATTAAGTGGAACTTTAAAAAAAACTCGTAATCCATGATTACACTGATGTATTCCATGCCTGGTTTAATTGATCGTCCGTATTAGATTTACACGCGGTATAATAGATACATACATATAGATACTTAAATACATAGACAGCCATGACCAAGGAAAAATATTTGTGATAAATAAATACACAAATACGTAATGCCCTCGCCGGGATTCGCCCGGAACCTCCAGCTTCGTAGGCAGGGTCACTATCAACTAGGCTACGGAGGCTGACTGTGGATGTTTGCAGCAATGTTGGCGAGGGTCCGCAAGTTTGGTCTGCAGCACCACGAGCTCCCGACGATGCTGTGGAACGCAGAAGTGCTGCTTCGTGTGATGGCGCTGGATGTCGACAGCACTAACAGCAAACGTACGATTTTCTATTATTTTGTCATAATAAGGGCATTTTCACTTTTAGGGACACCCATCATCATCATCATCATCCTTTAGGGACACCCAATTAGTGTAAAATTAAAAAACCTTAATTGCAGTCAGCTTTGTAACGACAATAAAATTAAGTACAATATCTTTAGGAATTTAAACTTGATCGGCGTTTTTATTTTATAATATTGCTTAGTTTGTGAAATGAGTAAAACCGAGTTATTATCGAAATTTGGTGCCTAATTGTCGTTACTAAGCTGACTGAAATTAAGGTTTTTTAACTTCACGCTAATTGGGTGACGTTGGTATGGGATGCTACTTGCGTAGACACCCTGGCACCGTCCCATCTTCAACGAACTACGTTTAAGACAGCCGCTGCGGCTGAAAATGCCGAATTTTTAAAACGTAATAAATATAAGGGCCTCGGCAAAGAGTACGATTTTGTACCGTTTGGCGTATAAACTTTAGGTTCTTGGGGCCCCAGCGCACGCAAATTGTTTGCTGAGATCGTGAAACGTCTGGTTGATGTAACTAAAGACCGAAGAGCTGGCGACTTCCTCGCACAACGCATCAGTATTGCGATACAGCGAGGAAATGCCGCCAGCATCCTCGGTACAATGCCACAAGGGCCAATCTTAGATATAGGTTAGGTTAAGTAGATTAGTTAGATTTAATCTATGTACATAAATTGTAGTTTTGAAAATAAATATATTAAAAAAATTGGGTGACCCAAAAAGTGAAATTGCCCATAATTGAAATATCAACTTGAATTACGCGAGTGGATTAGTGGAAATTACGCTGCGAGCGATCTTGGTATACCTATACCACACCTAGGACAGTGGCGAAAAAATGTATGAAACAAACTCATGCTCTCACATGTGTGTATTGTGTATACAGGGTGTAATCGATAAGTGTTTACAGGCCATAATTCTGTAAATATGAGAGATATCAGAATTTTTTTAACTGATATTGAAAGTGCATTACCCAACCAGTAAAATTACACTAATAACTTTTTTGAAATAAAATCAGAAATATCTCAAATATTAACTTCAAACCCTCCAATACATTTAGTACGTAACCGTTCATTCAAAGACTAGTTTAATACGAATATTTCTTTATTTAAGAATAAATGTTAGGTTAATTATTTAATAAACGGTAGTATAATTATTTTATTACAGTGTATTCGTACAAATAACGAATCTCTAAGTTTTATCTCTTACGACACCCGACATTCTTTAAGGCCGTAAGTCGTCATAGTAAATGTATGGGAGCGTTTTAATTTAGTATTTTTAATATTACTTCATCTATTTAGAAAAAGTTATTAATGTAATTTTACTCGTTGGGTAACGTACTTTCGATATCAGTTAAAAGTTTTCTGATATCTCTCATTTTTACGGAATTATGGCCTGTAAACACATATCGATTACACCCTGTATGTATGTGTGTCTTATTGTGTGTATACTATTTATTACACTGTGCCTAATCAAACTAACCTCAAGGGATTATCAAAGTTCTTCAACGTATTCAACTTGAACATATTCTTTGGGTTTCCCAGAGACTTCCTCGACTTTCATAATCTTAGTGGATACGGTGTTCGTTACGTCACCAACGACATTTTCGGCCTCAGTTAAAGTTATTCCAAGAACCTAAACGAATAGTAGATCATCATAAGACATATGATGACTTCATAATTACAACTTTTTGATTTGCTAGTTGAAAGGAGGCAACCATAGATCCCTACTCATTTTTTAAGGTTGTGACAGATCTTCTTATATGCCTATGATCGATCTATTCTTTCACAAGATCCATCATTTCTCCAGGAATCCCCATCATACTATACGTGACATCAGCCATCGTTCTGCTTCTATACTTCTACACATACCACCTGTCCACGTACTGGTTTATCTTCTGGCGAGGGGGCGGTGGCATGCTCTTCATCATACTACTGCTTTCGCTCACCATCAGCAGCTCTATAGGAGTCGTGAAACTTCTTTACATGTACTTTAATGGGTGAGTTTTAAGACATATACAGGGTGATTACGGGGTCGTGATTCCAATTGTGAAAAATGTGTTAAGATGGTCTTTCTGAACAATGTTTCCCATGGGACATCATATATGAACAAACGTACTTTTTTTACGACTAGTTAAGTTCGAGTTCATTAATATGTACCTATACATTGCCCGGAGGACCGATGACCGGTGGGGTCGGCGTGTTCTCGAGTGGCGACCACGCACTGGACGGCGCAGCGTGTGAAGGCCCCCCACAAGATGGAGCGACGACCTGGTAAAGGTTGCGGGTGTCCAATGGATGCGGACAGCTCACGACCGATCTTTGTGGAACTCTCTGAGGGAGGCCTATGTCCAGCAGTGGACGTCAATTGGCTGATGATGATGATGATGATACATTTCTCTATACGAATTCCTTGCAAATGTGTTTACATTATTATGAAACGAGACTGGAAGTTATGACCACTTCCGCACCGGTCGGTATGAAATCAGTATTTTTTTTTATTGGGTGCGCCAAAGTATTTATAAAATTGCAACTTAGATTATTGGAACTCCGAAAATTTTTCTTATACAATTTAACTTCATAATGATCGGTATTTAGAATAATCTTTGTTCATAATTATCATCACATAGAATAGGCCGTGTGGTGACGGCAGAAAGAATACATTTGTCACCACCCCATCTCCTCCTGCGGGTGTCGTAAGAGTCGACTAAGGGATTGAAGTGTCACTGACGACCATACTTGATTAAAGATTGATGATGGGCAGCAGCGTCATCATAGTAGACACATTACTGCGATCGCTAATCCGCTTGCCCAGCGTGGCGATTATGGGCATTTACCTCCTAATGCGTCTATAGGCATAGGTAATAGGAGAGGCCTACGTCCAGCAGTGGACTTTCATAGGCTGATGAAGTGAAGTGAAGAATTATTTATGTTCATAATATTGTTTTTCATACATATTTTTAGTACTAACTTTTATGTTTATATAATTTTTCACTATACTTATTTTATGCTATATATTCTAATGTTATAGGTATTTATTTTTATCTGTACTGGTTTTATGTATGAATTATTTTTGTTTAATTAAATATAAATCGTACTATTACTGTAAACTAGCTACCTGCACAAATCAGGTTGTGGCAGAGTAGGTACTGTACTAAACGGGTTCCCTCTAAACTTTTTTGTCCGAAACGCTTAGGACATAACAGACTTGGTATAATCTATTTTGGCATCAACTTAATGAGACAGAAACATCACTTGGCTTAAATAACAATATTTCGAATATATATTTATTATTTTGTCCGAAACTATCTTGGCATATCATTATTTACGCCGAGTGTTATAAGACAGAAATTAGATTTTTTTTTGGGCATGTAGCCACATGTTCGAAACTTGCCTTTTTCGTCAGGCAGAATTTGCAGTGAGGGTGAAAATTTCTGCAGTGAGCGAGCGAAGCGAGCGAACAAAACCTTCCGGGCAGATCCGACTCGGACAGGTTAGGTTAGAAGACTAAGGCGGGAGCTTTGCTCCCGCCTTAGTCTTCGAGGTTATTTTTTTTTTTAGCAACCTAGAAAGTCATCAGCTCAGTAACACAGTAAGTAACGTACAGAATATTACTACTACCTCGATTATATTGAGAGGTTGTAATTATTCCTTCTCTGTTATGCTAAAACAAACTATGCCGATACTTTTTATGCACATCCAGATTATGCCTCATCATAAATAGGAGCATCGAAATTATGCTCGAATAATATTCGAACAACTCTAAATCTGCTACAAAGAAATATGTTAAAGTTGAGTATGCCACAACAGTTTCTGCACAAAGCCCATTATGACTACATAGTTTATGTTATTCATAAAAGAATTATACCACAACAGAGTGAACCTAATGGGAAAATGTTTATAAATAAACAGTTTATTTCAAATAACTTTATGAGTATAGATTAATCTACTTGACGACTTTAGGAGGATAAAATTTCGAAATAAAAATCGTTATGAACATTGTAGGTAGAAGTATAATTTTTAGTAAGTAAAAAAGTATGAGATAAAATTTTCGGAGTAATGATGATTATGAGTAAAATACGGTATTAGTAAAAATATTCGAAGAAAAACCGGCCAAGTGCGAGTCGGACTCGCGCGCAAAGGGTTCCGTACCATTATCAATTTATTATTAAAAAAATTCAGTTAAATCAACCTACCTCAAAAACTATAGGAGATAATTTTATCAAACCAAAAATCGTTGATAGAGTTTATTAATGTGCATAACATATATTTTTTTCAGAATTTTATATCGCTTAGTTTAAAAAATAGAGGGGGGGGGACACATTTTTCAGACTTTGAGACCTGATATCTCGAAAACGATTAGTTTAAATAAAAATGTCATGTATAAACCTTCATATCATTTTCAAAGACCTTTCTATTAATACCCCACACGCTTATGTACAACTAAAAAAAAAATTCTATCCCTCAGTTACATGTATGGAGGGCCCCCACTCCAATGGTTTTTTTACAATTTAGTATCACATTCCTGTAGCGGTTCATACAACACATATCCTTACCAAATTTCGTTACTGTAGCATTTATAGTTTCCGAGTAAATTGGCTGTGACAGACGGACAGACGGACAGACGGACATGACGAATCTATAAGGGTTCCGTTTTTGCCATTTTGGCTACGGAACCCTAAAAAATTGTATAAGTGCCAATATGGACCCTTATTTATTAACTATTCCTATTTGTTCCATGGGAAACCTTATTCAGAAAGACCATCTTATCACGTTTTTCACAGTTGGGATCACGACCCCGTAATCACCCTGTATATTGGTAAGAATCAAAGTGTTTCAATAGCTGTTTTTAGAGGGATCCAAATAAGATTCAGGTTTGACGAAGTATATTTAGTATAGTCAAGTAATCAATATTGTTTTAAGGTAGTCAATATAGATTTAAAACATTACTATATTAACGCAAACTTCCACGTAAGATTCGCGAGAAGTCATGAGGACCAAGACAGGAATAAAATTATATTGTAGTTAAATAATAGAATCGTAATATCGTCGGTTGTAATATGAATTAATGTAACCACCAAAAAAGTAAGTACGAATTTTATTTATAAGTATAAAATATGTCTTTCCTAATGTACTCACCATATTTTTAAACGGTTTTTATTAACTTCACCGCATATCAACTGTCGTCGATGCTTCAAATCTTGTGATCGATTTTTCGACCACTTCTACTGCACCGAAATCAATAAAATTTGGAACTCTTATCAAGTCCCCATGACAATGCAATATTATAATATTTGTATCCTTGTATCCTCAAAGCCTGATGCTGCAGACGTACTGCTTACCTTAACCGAGAGTGTTAGACACGTGAAAATGAAAATATAGCATATTTGGCATAATCAAATACTAACAGCCTGATCTTGACTTCCAACTCCTCATTCCTGATGCTGCAGTACTGCCTACAATAAGCGCAAGGTTTATCTTTTATCGATATCTTGATTTTAAAGAAGTTCTTTAGATATTAAGTAGAAACATGCGAATTTAATACTAACATCCAACTCCTCAAATCTGATACTCCAGTTTTACTGCCTGCCACAACCGCTAGGTTTAGCGATATGTAGATTTTGCAGTACTGCTTTAGATATTTGGTAGAAACATACGGATTTAATTATCATCATCATCATCATATCAGCTGAAAGACGTTCACTGGTGAATATAGGCCCCCCCCAAAGATTGCCACAAGGACCGGCCCTGTGCTACCCGCATCCAGCGACCTTCACCAGGTCATGAGTCCACCTTGTGGGGGGCCTGCTCACGCTGCGCCTTCCAGTACGTGACCGCCACTCGAGAACCTTACCACCCCAACGGCCATCGGTTCCACGCAATCCACGCGCGACGAGCCCCGCCCACTTCAGTTTAGCGATTCGAAGAGCTATATCGGTTACTTTGGTTCTGCTGCGGATGGTCTCATTTGTAATCCGATCTCGCAGAGAGACTCTTAGCATAGGCCTCTCCATTGCACTTTGGGTGACTTTGAGCCTTCTTATGAGGCCCATTGTAAGCGACCACGGTTTAGTACCGTATGTCATTGCTGCGGCCCTCCGGCTGATAGACTCATAGGGTGACAGCGTGAGTGATAGCGTGGGGCGAGCCATCGGGCCTGCGGCCCTCCAGCTGATAGAGTGACAGCGTGAGTGAATCGTGAAGGGCGGTCCGTCGGGTCTACGGCCCTCCATCTGATAGAGTGACAGCGTAAGTGAATCGCGTAGGGCGAGCCGTCGGGCCTGCGGCCCTCCATCTGATAGAGTGACAGCGTGAGTGGATCGTATAGGGAGAGCCGTCGGGCCTGCGGCCCTCCAGCTGATAGTGTGACAGCGTGAGTGAATCGCGAAGGGCGAGCCGTCGGGCCTGCGGCCCTCCAGCTGATAGAGTGACAGCGTGAGTGGTTCGCGTAGGGCGGGCCGTCGGGCCTACGGCCCTCCAGCTGATAGAGTGACAGCGTGAGTGGTTCGCGTAGGGCGGGCCGTCGGGCCTGCGGCCCTCCAGCTGATAGAGTGACAGTGTCAGTGGTTCGCGTAGGGTGAGCCATCGGGCCTGCGGCCCTCCAGCTGATAGAGTAACAGCGTGAGTGGTTCGCGTAGGGCGGGCCGTCGGGCCTGCGGCCCTCTAGCTGATAGAGTGACAGTGTGAGTGGTTCGCGTAGGGCGAGCCATCGGGCCTGCGGCCCTCCAGCTGATAGACTGACAGCGTGAGTGGTTCGTGTAGGGCGAGCCGTCGGGCCTACGGCCCTCCAGCTGATAGAGCGACAGCGTGAGTGGTTCGCGTAGGGCGAGCCGTCGGGCCTGCGGCCCTCCAGCTGATAGAGTGACAGCGTGAGTGGTTCGCGAAGGGCGGGCCGTCGGGCCTGCGGCCCTCCAGCTGATAGAGTGACAGCGTGAGTGGTTCACGTAGGGCGAGCCGTCGGGCCTGCGGCCCTCCAGCTGATAGAGTGACAGCGTGAGTGGATCGTATAGGGAGAGCCGTCGGGCCTGCGGCCCTCCAGCTGACAGAGTGACAGCGTGAGTAAATCGCGAAGCGCGAGCCGTCGGGCCTACGGCCCTCCAGCTGATAGAGTGACAGCGTGAGTGGTTTGCGTAGGGTGAGCCGTCGGGCCTGCGGCCCTCCAGCTGATAGAGTGACAGCGTGAGTGGTTCACATAGGGCGAGCCGTCGGGCCTGCGGCCCTGCAGCTGATAGAGTGACAGCGGGAGTGGTTCGCGTAGGGCGAGCCGTCGGGCCTGCGGCCTTCCAGCTGATAGAGTGACAGCGTTAGTGGTTCGCGTAGGGCGAGCCGTCGGGCCTGCGGCCCTCCAGCTGATAAAGTGACAGCGTGAGTGAATCGCGTAGGGCCAGCTGTCGGGCCTGCGGCCCTCCGGTTGATAGGCTGACAGCGCAGGTGGTTTGCGTAGGACGTGCACTCGGACCTGCGGTCCTCCAGTTGATATACAGACAGTGTGAGTCTCTCGGATTCACGTAGTGCGTGCCATAGTGCCGTCGGGCCTATGGCCCTCCGGTTGATAGATTGCATAGATTGAGGACCCTTTAGGCCCTCGGTTCGCGTCGGACTTTCCGCCAGACCTGCGGTCCTCCGGTTGGTCGACTCAGAGAATGAGTTTATGTTTTATAGTCTCGAAATTCGACTTTTATAAAAATTTTAACTTGAAATTCTCAATAAACCAAATTGATTGATATATTCCTTATTGTCAGATCTCTGTTATCTAAGGTACTTCTTGTATGAATAACACGTCCATTTGAGATACTTCGGGCATTCAACCTTACATTAACCACGCCGAGCCTTTGGGTTTTATATTTGTCAATCGAAAAATTAAATTTAAAAAAATGGTGTCGGATTTCTAAAAATATCTATTCAGCAGGGATTCGCCTCCCGTTACACATAAAATAATGTCCATTACGTTTACATATGTGTCGTGATTCGTGATGAAAGTGCGAGAGTATAAACGCTACTAATGCATAATTGTATTACATATTACAAAAAACATCGGTATAGTATCGAAAATTAACTTAACAATTGCACAAAAAACTTGAAAATAAAATAAGTAAAAAAACTTTTAAGTTAAACGGTTTTATTGCACCAAAAACTAGAAAATAAAAATTTGTTATAATTAACCGTAGATGCAACTTTCTGTAGATTACTCACGTGAAACAATTATCACTGTAGTTTTCCCAAGTCGGATGCTGAAAGCCACGTTTAGCCTCTATGTCAGTGGATTAAGCGTTACCTAATCGGAAACTTTTACTAAACTAAAATAAAAACGTGGGGCGTTATCATGAAGAAAGAAACATACAAGTTCAAAATATGTAATTGTAGCTTTAATTTTGCAATTAATCATTCGTCTGTTCCATCACTTCCACAGAGGTAAATAGCTTTTATCAAGGCCAGAACAAAACTTATTACACTATTTCTGTCTTGATTTATATGTGTGTTCTTAAATAATTATAGTGACTTAATCACAATTGCGTACGCCCCACGTTTTTATTTCAGTTTGGTAAAAGTTTCCGATTAGGTAACGCTTAATCCACTGACATAGAGGCTAAACGTGGCTTTCAGCATCCGACTTGGGAAAACTACAGTGATAATTGTTTCACGTGAGTAATCTACAGAAAGTTGCATCTACGGTTAATTATAACAAATTTTTATTTTCTAGTTTTTGGTGCAATAAAACCGTTTAACTTAAAAGTTTTTTTACTTATTTTATTATAAATGTCAATTGTCAATGCTGTAAGCGCCATTTGTATTGTCTGGCTCATAGGCAATTCGGTTTCAATTTGTGAGAGATTACGAAATCCACTTTTGATGATTTTCATTAAATTCTTAACGTAACTCCCAATATTTTTTTAAATATTTAACGTAAGCACCAGCCATTTCCTGAACTACAACTGTGGTCGCAGTTAGTTACTGTGCGTCAAATAGGCCTCTCAAAAATAAAACAAACAATATAAACATCATTTCAATAGGATAATTAACTAAAAAGATACAACATAATTTATAAATGTCAAATTCGTTTAAGGCCCTCCTGAAAAATCGTCATTTGGTGGTTACATTAATTCATATTACAACTGAGGATATTTTACCTACATAACTTCCTAAAGTAGTTGACAAAACTCGATGATTATTGTTTAATTAGGCTCGTAATTATGTGTATCTATTAGCTTCGTGGTAATTCTGATTACAGCATGATTTGAAATATTTAGAACCTTTGAATAATCCAGGGTTATAAAAATTATAATGATAAGGCAGTACCACGAGGTTAAACGGTTAAAAGTATCAATATGCATATAATATTACATATATAGTTTTTTTATCATATATTTATTTTCAAAACTACAATTTATGTAATTTTAGAATTATAACTAACGTGAGACTCAAACATATTTAAAATATTTATCACACGGGTTACTCACGTAATTTAAGTCGATAATTGCTCGACATGTTTCGATCCATTTAGAGGATCCTCATCATGGAGTATCCGCGACTAAAGCCCGACGTGTACTGCGGGTTTGCGCTCTACTAGAGCGGGTGCTGGCCGCGGGCTGCGTTAAATATTTTAAATACAATTTATGTACATAGATTACATCTATCTAATCTACTTAACCTAACCTATATCTAGGCTTGGCCCTTGTGGCATTGTACCGAGGATGCTGGCGGCATTTCCTCGCTGTATCGCAATACTGATGCGTTGTGCGAGGAATTCGCCTGCTCTTCGGTCTTTAGGTACGTCAACCAGTATATAGTCATATATAGTAATTAAATAAGTCGAGCTGCTCCGGGTGGTCCAATCAGTTTCAATAAGTAGAGTCAAAAGACCAGTAGTTAACCCCATGTTCCTCACGTTGTGTAAGGCTTTAGAGTTATCTTACATATAATTTCCAGCACCAAACTAAAGAAACTCGTATCAGAATATCTGGAATGTGACGCTGCCCTGTCACCCACTAGCCGTATGTCTGCAAACGTGAACGCCACCCTTCGGAACGTGAAGAAGCGAGCTATCATCTTCTGGCTCATCATCATTGGCAACGGTGTCGTTTATGTTGGCGTCCCGCTTATTAGGCCTGGTCGACATTTGACTGAAGATGAGCAGATTCTGCTTGGTAAGATCTTTCGATCAGTCTTTTTAAACTCAAAGTCAAGTCAAAGTCAAACTATTCTTTATTCAAGTAAGCTTATTAATAGGCATTTTCGAATCGTCTGACATTATCAAGAGAGAGAAAAATCTACTACTGGTTCAAACCCTACACCGTTCCTGAGAAGAACCAGTAAGAAACTCAGGTGGACTTATTTTTTCAAAACAGTATTTAAATACATCTTATTAAAATAACATGCATTAAATAATTTATTACATAAAAAAAATGATTTTTATAGACATTTTTATAAAAAAGAGAAATAAATAAAGGATCATAATAATAAACAACATATATTATTATTGTACAAGTTCACAATATTATTATAAATACTTCCTAATGATTGTCTCTCTGACAGACCTGCGTTAGGGTGCGACTCCACTGACGCGGAGAGAAGCGGGGGAGCTGTGGGAGCTCGGCCAATGAGACCGCATCGCAGTGTTTCGAAATTTGAATTTGAAGAATTTAATTGGTCAATTTTGCACATCCGCTCCGCTCCGCGTCAGTGGAGCCGCACCCTTAGAAATGGCGTCGTGTAGGTACAAGGAGAATTGATGAAGAATCTCAAATGTTGGTCTCAAATTTCGTTTTTAAAACTTTTCCTAGTTATACTTAGGTATTTTCGTAGCGTTAATAACGTATATTATGCTAAAGACGACATGCTGTATAGCTGGATAAAATAATGAACATTTTTCTTCAGGCTTGCTCCACCCCACCCTGAACCAGATATTTGGGTCATTGTCAGTCCGAAAAACAAAAGTTGTCCACTCGGTGGTCAAAAGTTAACAGCTTTTATTAAATCATTGTTACGATTTGATTGCGTCGGGCTATAGACCGGGGAACCCAGTTGTACCGTCAATTGTTTTATCCCAAAATTAGTACAGGAATGCCTTAACTTTACTTATGTCCACCGAAAAGACCTAATTCTGACAATGACCCATTTAAATACCAAATTATTACCACGGAAAATAATTTCGTTGATTCACATATTTATATCCACAATATAATATATTCCCAATCACGTTTAAACATATAGAGATAGCCGGAAACGTCAAAATTTGCCTACTGTTTAATCCAAAGTAGTCCAGTCGTCGCCATTGAATATATCGGAGTGGCCACACTATAAAGAATACTTTAAAAAAGTTTGATTTGGTTTACTCAATAGTTTCTGAACATGCAATACATGCAACGCCATGCCACAGTATAAAGAGACAAGTCCAGTAGTCACTCTCCGGCAGTGGCGACGCGAATGATACCTACTGCACAGGGTTGAACAAAATTAATTATTCGACTTGGTACAAAGGTACTATAGGTATAACTGTCAATATGAGTACTACAATACCACATCATGACATTGCATCAGTATTGAATACTGATGATTATGAAAAATAATATTAAATATTATGTACCTTAGGTATCGATTAGTCTCATGCACAGAATCATTAAAACTAAAATATGTAACATCATGATAAATGAACAAGAAACTAATTATTAGTGAATTGTTTCGATATATTGTGTTGCAATGTAAGCAGTTATGCATTCTCATTTGTGTCGAGGCGGTAATGGCGGTAGACGCGGCTCGCACGGCGCGCGCTTTAAAAGGAATGTAAATAGACTAGGAGCTCGCTGACGTTAGTTGTAATGAATTAGATATATTTAATTGAACTACATTTTACATGAATGTAACGAGGTATATACCTACATATATATGATGTAATATGATAAATAAGAGTTCATGTAGGTAAGTAATTGAAACCAATATTTATAAGAAATAACAGAATATATTTGTTTAAAGTATTTACACAGGTATTGTACTTAATACTTCAAACTATAAATTACACACACTAAAATATTCACAATAAAATACGACACAAAGCGCGCTGCGCGGCCGGCCGACCCCAACTGACTTATCCCAAATTATCCCAATTTGCATGTACTCGCTGCGTGCGTGTAGTGCGCCTGTGTGCGTGGCCGCGCGGCGTTCATTTGTTAGAAGAGTAATTACTGGTGTATACTGTGGCCATGCCAACTGAGGTTTGCTTAAGGTGCATTTAGACCAAACGAGCATTCGCTGATTCTATCCCTTACTCTACGAAATTTGTTCATTACACAAAACGTGATTCGTCAAAATTCGTTGATTTCGTAGAGTGGGATAGAATGAGCGAATGATCGCTTGGTCTAGATGCACCTTTAGATGTCTGCGAGCACCCTGGCTGCTCTCATATATCTGATGGCGACTGTACCTAACTAAAATAAACTTTCAGGCTTAGAGCCAATGTACGACTCTCCAAACTTCGAGCTCGCCAACATAGCGCTCTTTGCTGGCGTCTTCCTCACCGTCTACGCGCCTGCCAACATCACCGGCTTCATCATCATCATCGTCGGCTACTCCGAAGCACAAATGCTGGCCCTCAGCCAGGAGCTACTCCATCTCTGGAATGACGCTCAAACACACTACAAAGATATCCAGCCTGATCTGACAGACGGTCCAAGTTCTTCTAATGCCATTTCAAGGGAAATCGAAGCTATCAAAAAGAAAAGACATCGTACACTCAATGACTATGTTAAACAGCGCTTAGTGAGCATCATGAAAAGCCACGCAACCAACATCAACCTTATCAAGCAAGTTGAAAGCATCTTCAAAAGCGCTATAGCCATAGAATTCGCTCTTCTATCTTGCGGTCTCATAGCTGAACTTCTAGGAGGTTTGGAGAACACCTACATGGAAGTACCATTTGCTTTGGTGCAAGTATCTATGGACTGTCTCACTGGACAGAGACTAATGGATGCCAGTAAGGCGTTTGAAGTGGCGGTGTATGCGTGTAAATGGGAAGAATTTGATGTGGGCAATAGGAAATTGGTGCTGGTGATGCTGCAGAATGCGCAGAAGACAATGCATCTGTCGGCAGGGGGGCTGGCAAGTCTGAGTTATACTTCGCTGATGTCTGTCATCAAGTCTATATACTCGGCTTACACTGCACTGCGTTCTACAATGAATAAATAGGACAATATTTTTATATAAGCAATTACACTTTGTCGTTCGCCTAATGCGGTCACTGAATCTAAGTACATGGTTGCTTGGCAACGGACAATGTTTGGATACGGCGTTCTAATCTCGATAGAAGTAATAAATGAACTGCAGCACGCTTAGCACATGGTTGGAGCGACAGTATGTCGCTGCGAGATAGATTTCCCGTCTTTTACTAACTATATTAATAAAAGAGCGACGGAAAGACTATCTCGCGGTGACATATTGTCGCATCAATCATGTGCTAAGCCTACAGGCCTAGCCAAGATGAAATTCTGCAATCGTATACATACGATAAGCGACAAGTCACGTAACCATAATGGGTCAAACTCAAAATCATGATATGAGTCTTTGCGGTGGACATTTTAAAAGTTAAGGGCTAACTATGAGAGTTAATTTTCTTATTAAACCCTTATTGTCATTTAAAAGCACTCCTCTCCTATTGAATGGTATGATAAAAATCACGACTACACTCCTACCAGTTTCTTATTGGCCACAGGAAAGAGGGGCTCTACAGTTCAGCTGAACACGCACTTTTTCTTTCCTATGGTCGATAGTTAACAGCCTGTGGACAGGTAGTAATGATTTTTATCATACAACGCATTGAAAAAGAAGTACGTTTTAATGAAGGTAAGGCTTTCATAAGAAAATCAAGCTTTATAGGCCTTAACTTTTAGATTGTCCACCGGAAAGACTCCGAACATGGGTTTGCGTTTGACCCTAATAACGTCTAAAAATGATCACGTGATTTTTCGTTCGAATCTATCATTCTTATACAATTAATTTATTACTTATCGCTAATCGTATACGATTGCAGAATGGTATCCTAGCTAGGCGCCTAGGCTAGTCTTTTTATTTCATAGATTTTACGATAAACACAAAGTAGTAGGAATTGCCAGCTATCCCCGTTATTAAAGGAGAAAGTAAGAGCGATAAAATTTAAAGAGATGCGAAGAGAATTGTTTAAATATTAAGTGAATAACAAACGTTTCTAAGAAAATAAAGTATTTTCGTAACAAAATGACAGCGCAGTTGTAATAATTCCTATTCATCCTTCTACCATTCCCTACTCAAGTACTCACCCCATAACGTTACTACCTTCGCAATTCCGAAATACCTCATATAGTGTACGGATAATAATAATTAATGAGCAACTTTGTTGCACAGATCAATCATAATGAGCTAGAACGATTTCTATACAAATATTACCTGCCAAAGTTTCGGAAGCATTCTGAAAACTTCCATATTCCCAGTGGAATTGAAGAAGAACTTCAAATAAATATTTTAGAATTAGGTATATAATGTTATATTTACAGATATCGATCCCGATACCAAAGTTTTAGTTACGTTTGACTTATGAGTTATGAGTAATGAAATTTTAATATTTTCTTCGGTCATCCGCAGACCACGAACCCTGTAAAGTGTTCGAAACGTCGGAATGAAGTTAAAATTAGGTAATTAACGCTAGTTTATCCGTTTTCATAGTTTTATTTAATGAAATTTTACTAAATGCCTTAGAAAATTTGATGCATTTAGTACCTAATCATAAAATATAGCGTAGGAACGCGGGAAAAAGACGAAAAGGCAGAAGAGAGAAATAAATAAGTCATATTATGAATGAATAAATTGTGTTAGTATTAAATCAGATAAAATTTCATTAGGTACCTATTTACTTTTTCAGTTCCTACGTCATATTACAATGCTCGGCGGGGGTGAGTTGTTTTCATACTAAATGGCAAGTATCACGTGACATTTAGTATGAAAACAGTATAGACATTCCTGTATTAGACATTCAAATCAAAATATGGCTTTTATTTACAACGGAAATTACTAAATACGTAGCGAGATACGTATTGACACATTGTATTCTTTGTAAAACAAAAAAAAAAAATCAGTCGAATTGAGAACCTCCTCCTTTTTTTGAAGTCGGTTAAAAATAATTAATATCAAGCCAGAACCTGTCATTTACCTCATTAAAACAGATACGGTACAATACGAAAGATGTTTGAGAATTAATTTATATCAAAATATGTACTTTAAAATCAACATTACTTTTACGTGTAAGCTCATCGTACTTGGCAATTATTAATTAAACACGAATACCCACCCAATTTCTGAGTAATCATCGTCAGTACGGAAAAGAGCGATAAACTTCCTAGCAAGCTTGGTTCCTTTAGATCTAAGGAAAAATATAATTAATACAGATTTTGAAATTATTTTAATAAATAAAGACGAAATTACTAAATTACAATATCCGGATAACAATAAACATAGGCCACGGAAAAAACATGTCCAATGCTTAAAAAAATCAGGGCAAATTTATACCTTATTCTGTTAAAAGTAAGGTGGTTTTTCCTTCTGTAATTTGAATTGACTAGACATGCTCTTTCCGTGTACCCTTCAAATAACAATAACCTATACCGGTATGTAAGCATTTTAGTAACAACGTCCCGCTTTGTCGATTACCATGAAGAAGGAAATGAAAAAAGGAAGGCTTGTATTTTTTTACCGATCACATGTGAACACCGAAGTACGTAATTTTCGGGGATTTGTCTCTGTCACTCTAATGACGCCTTTGTTGGAAAAATCCCCGAAATTTACGAACTTCGGTGTTTGCGGTTGGGCGGCGGTGTCGATCTTGCGCGCGAGATACTATCGCTTCACACTTGTGCTAGGGCGCTGAGCTAACGATATTTGGATTGAGAGAGCTGCGAACGTATGTATGTATGTATAAGCTTTATTGTACATTAGAAAAGAAATACAGGAAACAGACAAAAACAATTTGATACAAAAAGGCGACCTTTATCCCTTTCAGAGATCTCTTCCGGTTAACCTTTAAATGAGAAATGAACAAGCAACGGCGAAAAACAAATAAAAAAAAACGATTGGGACCGGTAAGACTTGCCAACGTGGATGGAAAACGTAATTATATCACTACATAGTATAAAATATATCACTATATCAGACCATACAAGCAGTGTTAGGAGGGGAGACAGCGTTTCTCATGGCCAATACGGGAGCGACAAACACGACCACAACTCTGACAGATGTAGTGGGCCTGTGGCTAACCGGTGCCGCGCTGATGACGCTTGGCGCGCTTACTAGCGAGTGTCTTAAACCAAGCATCGTCATGGATTTTACCCCCGTCTAATACCAGTTTGCACCACTTGTCTCTATCCTCGGCAAGCTCTTCCCATTTGTGGACCGAGATGTTGAAGGCGTGCATATCTCGCAATCTTTATGTCGTAGCATTGGCCAATCAACATTTCTCTTGGCATCAGCTATGGCTCCAAGCATGACACGCCGCGGCAAACGAGAAGGTTGCATTCGATACACATGCCCCAGCCCGCGTATGCCCGCTCAGCCACTCGGTCTTAGCAACCACCAGTAAATATTCTAGGGTATGTTCAGTAGAACCTACCAAACCACCCCATTCAAGGTTTTCAGTGGGTGGTGTTACACGCTGTATATACGGCAATTTGAATGTTAACAATTGAATAATCCTACCCAGAAAGTGATTTATCTACTGGACATGCTAGAACCCTCTTTTAAGTATTAACGGTATTCCCGTCCATCTTCTTAAAAGTTTTGCTGTCTCCGGTTCAATTTTCGAACAAAGTATCTCACGAAATGTACCTGCTTTATGTTCGAAACGATATTTTTCCATTTTTGAATCGCTTGGAAATCAAACCTTAGTACAAAATGGGAAGGTTGGATTCAGAAGTTAACTTTAAGACGTGGTAAGCATTTTAGAAGATTCAATAAAGGCTTAGAACAGAACGGTTGCGGCGACTGTTTGCATCTTACGCAGTATATCAATAATTTAAGACAGTACGTGGACTTATACTAAAAGCCCAGCATACTAAACAGTAAAAATTAATTTATTACAGGATCTCAATTCATACATAATAAATCCGCCGCAGGCTTCGTCAAGATGCTACAAAATGAAATCAGCAATAAGCATCGTCATACTCACCAATGGCAATATCCGCAACAGGCTTTGTCATTACAACACAAAAAAAAAGTTAATTGCAATCCCCGCTCCGTCCCGCACCCGGTCCAAAAGTCCCCATCACACCGGCTGCGTTACCGCGCTGTAGCCAGGGATATCTGTTGAACCAAAATATGAGTCGGAACGGGGGTCACAACCACCGTCACACATACTAAGCTGTAGTTTTTTTGCGAAATACAAATCAAATTATTTATTTTTTACTAAATATTTTGATATGTGTCACACTACTTAATACTTCATAAATTATATGTAAATATTGGATGTCATATAACAAAGAATAATAGACCAAGATTACCAACGTCCGAGGTGGAAATAGAACCCACGTACTCAGCTTTCTCGGCTGATGCGTTTACCGCTCAGCCACTCGGTCTTAGCAACCACCAGTAAATATTCTCGGGTATATGCATCTACGACAGTTTTCTAATATTTTCTTAAATCCCGGCATTGAAAGCAGTCATTTAACTGACTATTATTTATGAACAAACTGTGTACCTGCTTTGCATACGGCCAAGACGACTGTTCAGCAAATACTGTCCGAATACAAATACTATGCAGGATCGAGTTACAATTCCGTTCGTCTCTGAAGTGTAGGAAGACGTTAACGTGGCGTCTGGCTTCGCTAGACACAAGGTGACTAAGTGATACGAGTGTAAACAGACCAAGATCTAGGTAGATTCTACAGAAACCCTACTTCGAAGCTGGATATCTCTTAAACAACAGAAATTACTAGATCTCAGAAAGTTACTATTAAGGTCTCAGAAAAATACTAGATCTTAGAAAGTAATTAGATCTAAGGGCCCGGCCACGACATTGGTCAAGGCGACCAATCTGCCGCCCAAATAAATAATGCCGCTATCAGCTAGTTAAAAGATTGTAACTTACTAATAAGTTGCAGTGGACTGAAGACCTAGTGAAGGTCGCAGGAGTCCTCTAGATGCGGATCGCGCAGAACCGGTTATTATAGCAGTCTTTGGGGGAGGCCTATGTTCAGCAGTAGACGTCTTTCGGCTGATATGAATGAATGAAGTTGCAGTAAACTAGTAATGGTAATAGATGTTTACCCATTGTATACAAAAAAATAAAACTAACGCTACATTACATTCAAGTTTTTATTTTCCTCATGTAATACTAAATACTGTATTAAGTATAATATATCATGATAGGATGACTCAAGGATGACTTAGTGTAAGCCATCCGGTGTACTGAGTCCGAACTATATACTTTCTATGTGAGACCGAAGCTCGAAGAATCAAATGGCGTGGGCGTGGCTCAGGCTTGGCATCGTTATTATACCGTGCTTTATACTTGCCTATTCTAGAGGCGTAGAATAGGCCTCTATTATTTATTTAACCATAGTGGACCGTAAAGCAGTATAGGCGGAATAAACAGATTTGTACATCGACATCAAACACCCAAAACTCAGCGTGGCCACTCCTCCAGCCGAAAGCGCGAGCGTCCTCTGAGACACCCTCAGAATCAACAGCACAGTTTTCATGTTTCGAGCATCGAAATTCTCCCATCTACAATCGTAAACAGCATTCTCGAAATCTATACTAGCATCCATTAATTTCTGTCCCACATAGCAATCCATACTAACTTGCATTAAAGAATAAGGTAAGATTATATAAGTGTGTTCTAAACCGGCTAGAAGATCCGTTATAAGTCCTGCAGTAAGTAATATGAATTCCACTGCAATTGCATTTCTGAATATGTTCTCTATCCTCTTTATAAGATCAATGTTGATCGCATGGCTTTTAGCTATTATTCGCAAGCGGTATTGTACGTAATTATTCAGTTTTTCAACAGCAGTTTTATCTATGTCCTCATCAATGTTGATTTCATTGTAGATGTGGGCATCGGTCCAGAGGTTACGCATTTCTTGGCTGAGAGCCAAGAGTCGCGCCTCGCTGTAACCGGCGGTGACGATGAGGAGACCGGTGATGTGGGAGGTGATGTAGCAGATGAAGGATACGCAGGTGATGATGTTCACTGTAGCTACTGGGTAGTACTCTATCCCCAGAACGTATTTTAACCCTGTAAAAAAATTGAACTTATGTACTATAAATATTTGTCATTTCATTTAACATGGAAAAGTTTTGAAAGGAAAACAGCAACATTTGGCAACAAACTAAATGAAAATCTTATCTTATCTTATGAAACGTTGCGTTGCAGCTAAGTAGAACAGAAACACGTTTAGACGTCAGGGTATTCTAGGAACTTAACCGTATATTTAAAACCAATTTCTAAAGACTATGATCGTGAAAATCCCGACTCGTACCTACGTGAGGCTGCATTGGATGTAAAAATATTCACGGAGAAAATCTTTAAGAAGCCATTACAGCAATACCTCATTAGCTCTCTTGTGAAAAAATATTAAAAATAAAAATGAATAAAAAGGCCAGCGATACTACCATGATCTCTTAAATGCGATGGTAAAGTCCATTTCAAATACGAAGGCCCGATTCCACATGACAAAATCATTAGGCGAGAACAGTAGGATCAGTGATAACAAAAGATACCTGGCCAGACCCTTTTGTGGCGTAATATTCTTTACATACATCGGTGGACGACACGTGCCAATTTGTAGTGGACAAATTAAATGACAAAATTTCGTATGGCATCGGGCCTTCGTTTTTGAAATGGACTATACCTACTCGTACAACTTCTCAGTTTTTGACAGTTATTTTATGGAACTGACACATCGCGATTCAGTTTAGTTTAGATCCTAAACTTAATAGCATTAGTAGGTCGTGGTACCCTCCCTAATCTTTGCACATTTTTCTATCACGATGGTGAAACTGATCTTAAAAATAACGTCAGTACCTCGACCATTTTTGATAACGTTTCTTACCATAAACGATATGCTTGTCATACAAAGTAAGTAGCCTCGCCGGCACGAAGAGAGGCTGCAGATTCAACAGTACGCCATTCCCCATAGTGACAGCCCAAAACAGAAGGAGCCTCTTCTTCACATGCCTCATGACCGCAGCCATCACGTCTGTGGACCCTGGGTGGAGGGGCACGCGGTCGTAAGCGATGAAGTCTGATACTAACAACTGGACTTTTTTCCTGAAAATAGGTCAAATATACAAAGAGCAAACAGTAGAATCCTTACGATACGTAGGTTGCCCTGAAAGTTTCGGGAATCGGAAAAAATACGCATTTTAATGAAATAAAAGTACTTTTATTGTTTTTCAAAGTATTCTCCTTTGTGTTTAATACACTTTTTCATTCTCTGAAACCAGTTTTTAAAACAGTTATTGAAGTCTGAAGTGGGGGTTGACAAAATGGCCATTTTATAAGCGTCGACTGCTTCTTCCGCGGTCTGAAAACGCTGACCACGCAACCGATTCTTTATTTTCGGGAAAGTAAAAAAATCGTTGGGACTTAGGTCGGGGCTGTACGGAGGATGGTCCAGTAATTCGACGTTTTCGCCCTTCAGATAGCCGTCTGTTTTCTGAGCGGTGTGAGGGCTGGCATTATCATGGTGTAGTATAATACGGCGGTTAGGGTTAGTTTTTCGCAGTTCAGCAAAAACAATCGGTAAACAAACGCCTATATACCAATCGGCATTGACAGTTCTTCGATCTTCAAGAGCGATAGTCGCCACGTGACCCGATTTGGAGACAAACGTGGCTACCATTTTTTTGATCGTGCTGCGAGAACGAACAACTTTTGTCGGCTTCGGTTCGTCTTCGTAAACCCAAACTCGAGATTGGTTTTTCGATTCAGGCTCATATGCGTAAATCCATGATTCGTCACCTGACACAATACTAAAAACGGCATTTGAACTTCCTCCATTAAATCTTTTTAAAGTTTTGCGGCACCAATTGACACGTACCGTTTTCTGGTCGTCAGATAACAAGTGAGGAATCCACCGGGAAAATAACTTCCGCACGCCCAACTCTTGTTGTAAAATAACTTGTACTTGACTCATTCCAATGCCTAAAGTCTCCTGAATCTCCCGATATGTAACATGCCTATCTTCCTTTATCAGTTGGCGAACAACATCGATGTTTTGATCGGTAACGGCCGTTTTCGGTCGACCCTCACGTACGTCATCCGCAAGAGACACACGGCCACGTTGGAATTCCGAATACCACCTGTATATGGTCGTCTTTGAAGGTGCTTCACTACTAAAAGCAATAGTTAATCGGTCTCCACATTGTTGTTGTGTTAATCCACTTTTAAAGTCATAATAAATCATTGCTCTAAAACTTTCGCGGGACAGCTCCATTTTCACCAGCGACTCAACGACTTTAACAAACAATTGAAAATCGGACATTGTTTTTTTTTTCTAAGTGGCCAGTGTTTTCGAATAATGAGACTATGCTTGTAAGAAAGAGGTATAACACATGTCAAATATACGTTCCTAAGTATTAAATTCCCGAAATTTTCAGGGCATCCTACGTAACGCTAAGTCACAATACTGTAATTTTTCTGCCGGTGAGGAAGGTCACCAACACTTAAGTAAAATGCATTGTCTCGATAACAGATCCTCGCAGCTATATCCTCAATATTCTCATGTACTTTTTTCCTGGACATTGTGAATATTTCTTATTTTAAGAGTCATCAACGCGCATGGGACACCTTTGGAGGCATTCATAATCCCGGCGAGGGCATTCTTTGTGCATTTATTTATCACAAATGTTTGTTCCTTGGTCGTGGCTGTGTATGTATATAAGTATCTATATGTATCTATCTATTATATATATCGTCGCCTGGTACCCACACCACAAGCCTTAATTGTGCTTACCGTGGGACAAGGTTGATTTGTGTAAGATGTACCAAGATATTTATTTATTTATTTTATTTATTTATATGCTACAATAACTTCTTAAGCCTTGTAATTTTTTTTTCTATCTTAGATAAACGTAAGCACCAGCTTGTCATTATCATAAGTTTGAAAATTAAATAGTAAAAAGTAGTGAATTTGACTGACACCAATGCAATCAGCTCATAATACCTATCTTAAGATAAATCCGGGTGATTAACGATTGCCAAGGAACACTTACTGATGAATATACATGTACATAAGCTTGGTGATGCCGATTAAGCTGTTCATGCTGATGGAGAGCACCATGATGCCAGCCAGGAAGTCTCCGGTCTCTCGGCAGCCGATGAACACGAAGCAAACCATGGACACGTGGTAGTTGAAGAAGTACATGATGGCGGCGGTTGCTGTCAGGATGTAGAAGATCGTGGGGATTGCTGCCAAAGACCATATTTTATTGAGGGTTATAAAACGAGATTGCTGGATAGCTGTCTAACGAAACCGTTTACCACGTCAGTTGAAAGTAAGAAAAGGTAAACAAATATGGTTGATTTTTCATAGCAAATCTTTGTGGTCTTTGACGCATATCATGAAACAGATTCGCAGATACATTTTTATGTTAATACTAATATGGCGGCCTATATGTAGCTCTTTAAGACCTCGAGATACCAATAGAATTGAGGACAAATTCAAACACGGCTCTGTTATGGAAAAGTGTGTTTGGTATGGCACCTAAAATATTTAATATGGTACCTAAAGATATTAGGGAATACGAGTATACAATTAATGTGTTTAAATTAAGATTATCGAAATTATTGCTAAAAAAATGTTATTATACTATAAGTGACTTTGTGAATGATAGTAACTAGTTTTTAAGAATGTTGACATATAGATTGATAGATGCTTGCATGAATAATTAAATTACCTTTATGATGGAACATATTTATGTTTAATGCATGAAAACAAAATTTGTACGCAGAGAGGCAAAACATGAAGAACTTTTTATTCGCACAACACCTTTATGTACTCAACTCATGTTTCTTACAAATAAATTATCTTTATCTTTAAAATATCAATAATTTTCACAAAAAATGTACGTGAACTTCGGGTTTAAGGTTTCAAGTTGGTGATAAAACCAAGATTGTGTTCCGAAAGTGCGTGATTATGAAATAATACAAATTTGCAGGCTTGTTTACTTTTTTAATTTCAACTGACGAATGGTATAGGTAACTGCCACGTAACTGCTAAATGCTTTATTATTATTATTATTTACTATGATGAAACCCATACTAATTAGTATGTATTTTTGGTCAAAGATTTAATTACGTTGCCCGTGGGTTAATAATAGAAGTAGACTCGCTGTAGTACGGACGATCCTATAGGACGGTCAGACAGACAATTATACCCTACCTGACTATTTGGAACCCTTATTAGTTACAATACAACCAGCACGTGCACGAACGGTGCCTAACTTTATTGTCGATACCTACGAATATTAATAGTTATAGTAGGACCCCCCATCAGAAACACCAAGTCTTCTTACATTTGGCACTCCCCTCGATTCTCACGGAGACTAGGTACGTATAGTCACGTCTAATAATATGTATACATTTCGGAACATATGTCAAAGGCATAAGGATCTAAATCGTATACATATTATTAGACCCGACCGTACAGTACCACGTCGCAGAACTTTAGACGGAACTTCTGAAGTATGCCCCATATGCTGCCTATCGTAAACATGTCAAGTCTTACATTTGGCGCCCTGGTCGATCTTCACGGCCACCACTCGCAGCATCACCGCCACGTTCCAGAGCATGGTGGGGAGGTCGCAGTGCGCTAGACCGAACTTCTACAGTATGCCCCATATGCTGCCTATCGTGAACATGTCAAGTCTTACATTTGGCGCCCTCGTCGATCTTCACGGCCACCACTCGCAGCATCACCGCCACGTTCCAGAGCATGGTGGGGAGGTCGCAGTGCGCTAGACCGAACTTCTACAGTATGCCCCATATGCTGCCTATCGTGAACATGTCAAGTCTTACATTTGGCGCCCTCGTCGATCTTCACGGCCACCACTCGCAGCATCACCGCCACGTTCCAGAGCATGGTTGGGAGGTCGCAGTGCGCTAGACCGAACTTCTGCAGTATGCCCCACATGCTGCCTATCGTAAACATGTCAAGTCTTACATTTGGCGCCCTCGTCGATCTTGACGGCCACCACTCGCAGCATCACCGCCACGTTCCAGAGCATGGTGGGGAGGTCGCAGTGCGCTAGACCGAACTTCTGCAGGGTGCCCCACATGCTGTCCCTATACATATGGAAAGTAAAGAAAAGAGAAGGTACTTTTTACATTCAACGTGAACATTTTACTTCATCATAAAACAGTGTCATACAGATACATAGAGTCGCACCATATTTTGTAACTTTTTGGTTCTTCACAAAGTTTTGTAGCTTCACAATGCGCAAAGGAAATTGTTTGGAAAAAATAAAATTTAAACATCTACTAGGTCTTTAGCGCATATCTAGGACTGGGATTCAAGTCTCTCCAAGACGCAATGAAATTTCTTTTTCTTTTATTTTTGAATTCATCATTTAGTTTGCAGTCATTTCTACGTAAGCAGCTTATACTAATGTAAAGTGAACAGAAAGGGCCCATTAACTATTATAAGAATTTATTGCTATAACTCATCTATTCTGGCTATATTTTTAATGGCAAACTAGCAGCGAGATAGCAATCATAATAACCATGGCGCTCTGAAAACAGGAGATCAAATGTAAGGCATTTTTAGTTTACTATATTTGGAGCATATTCAATTACAAACAACCATTTGTAGTTGATAGTCTATCTATGTTCTAGCTACTATTTCTTTTCTATTCGCAAAAATACTAGTCGTTGGATCTTTATATAAAAACCGGTTTTGGTAATAGGGTACATCGAAATATGTAAGTATCTTTGGCTGCAGTATTGCGTACCCTACGAACAAACAAAACATGGAAGCTGCACGCCATACTAAATCGCCTTTCAAAAACGGTACTGAGAAGTTAGTGTCAATGCATCACAGTAATGAATTTCAATATCAACCTATAAAACCTGGTGTTAAGAAAAGCGCTATGTTCTGCTCATCTTGGCACAATTAACTAATTGTTTTTATTTAAACAGGGTGTTCGTGTTGATTTGCGTTAAATTGGTTTACTTAGGACATTAATAAAAGTTGCCTGGTATATCCACTTTTGTAAATACCGGTTTTAGTAATAAGGTACATCGCTTTTGTAAAATTAGAAAAAAAAATACTTTTTCATACATAATAAATGATATAGTAATTGTGATAGAACCTTAAGAATAACATAATAAGTTAATCTCAGGTGACTGACGGCACATGTCAAAATAAGTAACAATTGAATGTAATAAAGATTGTTTTTTTTTAATAACTCAATAACAGTAAGAGTTAATACACTAGTTTCTTAGAGAAATTAATTATATTTGAACTAAATAAGCTTCTCTATAATGGTCGCAGTACGTAGGTACCCAAGAATATGTCCCTATTCCATTAATGAATAAATTCATCAAATGGCTCCGTTATTTTGCGGCCAACTGCACCTTCAATAATCTTCGCAAAACCAACCACACGAAATCTTGATCGTGTAGAAACAATTGCAATGTGGTGTTCTATAACACTGATACCGTTTGTAGTCAGTGATTCTGCATTTATACCCCTTAGTTGAGTATGCAAGTCATCGGCTTACAGCGGAACTGCTCTGACGGTTTTATAAATTATAGAAAAGATACGAAAATGCATAATTCTTACCTATAAATTAACAACTGTACAAGGCGTCCCAAAAGTGAGGGACGTGAAGGGAAAGTACCTTATATAAATATGTTGTTGATTTGATACTCTGCTGCTGAACCGTCTCAAATAAGAAAAATATAACTCCTTCTGTCTTGTGTCTGTCTTTATGATGTCAACTGTCAATCGAGAGCATACACATAACGAAATAATGCTTCTAAAGTAACATAGTATCTCAAAAGAAAGGAATGGGTTAAAATAACTAACAAAATCAATGATGAATTATTGTTCATACCGCAAAAAATAGGGTACTCGTAATAAAAAATAAGATAAAGTCTATTTTAACTTTCCCTTCATGTATCCTATGTACGAACTCCCTTAAATATCTATTCTATTTTATTATACTTTTTAGTATTTGTTGTTATTTATAGCGGCAACAGAAATACAGCATCTGCATAAACTTTAACAGTTATTATCAAGCTTCACGAGATACAGCCTGGTGACAGATGGACAAACAAACAGCGGAGCCTTCGTAATAGTGTTCCGTTTTACCCTTTGGGTAGGGAACCCTTAAAACCAGGGCAAGGACTATTTAAACTCGCGCGCCCCGTACTACCTATGTTATTTTCCCTAAAATCGTCCCTAAATCGGCCTAGTTTGAGGCAAAAAGGTTAACTTATTAAACATTGTCCCATACTCATTCTGCATTTGCAGCAATTTTAATACATCGCCGCATTATCAATTATTTATCAAAAGAATTACGTGCAATCCGTAACTAAATACTGTATTATGCAAAAGGGACGATGTTGTGACAGCCGGTGTAATTACAAATTTACGGAGACACGGGAAAAATAAATAATTAGAAAGGTCTCCGTGAGTGCGCTGCAGCTGTTCAACTTATTTACCGGACGGAATAGAATTCGGTTTTCTAAAACGTCATGTATAAATGAATTGTCGGAATATGAAGTTCTTATGTATAAAGAAAAGAAAGCTACTCGAAAGGCTATCAAAAATATAAGTGGGTCATACAGCGTTCGCGAAAACGTGCGTCTTTCCTGTGGACCAGAGTTGGGCAAAAAGTAATATGATTTGATTACTTCTATAAATTACATTTGTATGTGTGCATGCATGCATGCATCAGCCTATGATAGTCCACTGCAGGACGCAAGCCTCTCCTATTAACTATGCTATAGGTAATATTACAAAGTACACATACAAAAGTAATCTGAAGGAGCAATCATGTTACTTTTTGCCCAACTCTCTCGGTTCTGGGTTATAGAAATTAGATTTTCAGTGTTTTCATCACATAATTCTTAAGAACCAGAAGCCACCTATCGGCTTGTTTTCATCCAACA